>WAAF01000687.1:676808-770298 GCA_013400475.1 Tricholaema leucomelas | reverse complement strand
GGGAACTGCTGGAAAGAATCCAGCACAAAGCCACAAAAATGATGAAGGGAGCAGAACATCTCTTTTACGAGGAGAGACTGAGGGAGCTGGGGCTCTAGTTTGGAGAGGACGAGACTGAGGGATGACTTCATTAATCTTTATAAATATGTAAAGGTGAGTGCCAGGAGGATGGGGCCAGGCTCTGTTGGGTGATGCCCTATGACAGGACAAGGGGCAATGGGTGGAAGTTGAGGCATAGGAAGTTCCGTGGAAACATGAGGAAAAATTTCTTCCCTGTGAGTGTGACAGAACACTGGAAGAGGCTTTCCCAGAGGAGTTGCAGTCTCCCTCTCTGGAGATATTCAAGACCTGTTTGGATGCATTCCTGTGTGATGTGGTCTAGGTGATCCTGCTCTGCAGGGGGGTTGGTCTGGATGATCTTTCAAGGTCCCTTCCAGCCCCTGGCAGTCTGTGATTCTGTAATTCTCAATGCTTTACAACTTGCTGCATCTTCCAAGCAGCTTCACCCACCTGTTTGGAGTGTGTGCAATGGTGGGTGAAGTTGCCATTTGAGTTGGGAGTCTTTTGAAAGAAAACATTTCTTAAGCTGAAGGTACAGAGCCATTTTCTTTGGATGGAAAATAATTTCAGTCTTAAGTTTTGTAAGCAGTGACCTAGCACAATAAGAAGCTCTTATGACCTGACCTGTTCGCTCTGTCCCTTTGTTTTTCAGATGAAGGAGCCCCACAGCAAAGCAGACACACTACTGAAGCCCGAGCCCAGACCTCTCTGGGGTGGTGAAGAGGCAGGTACGGGCAGCGCGCAGCAAGACGGGCAGTGGGGCTGGGGCTGTACAGGGGCTGAATGGGCAGAGATCTCTGCTTCTGATGAGCCATTATCCAGGGATGAAGTGCTTTGTCCCCAAGCCAAGCTTAACTGAAGGATGCTTTTCGTGTCAAAACAAGATAGGCTCTCACACACTCAGTGTTTGCTGGAGAACAACAACAGCAACAACTCACTTGCATGCAGGACAGCCGCAGCACACAATGTGCTGCACAAAGGCTCCTGAGGAATTATGCCATGAGATAATGAGAAGAAACAAATCTATTCTAGCAGATCTGTTTAATAAGCTGTCAGCCACATTTTTGGCATTGATCTGCCTTGTGAGCAGAGCTCTCATTAACTACCAGCAAGAGTCCTGTGAATATGCTCAAGAGCAAAAGTGGCCACTTGGTGACCCCTGGTCTGTACACAGGGGACCAAGGACATGAGTGCCATGCACACTTTGATCAGTTTTATCACAGACAGTATAGACTGTGGGAACTGAGTATGTCAAGCTCACACACATTCTTCTTACTCTGTCTCCTTTTTCTCTTGGGGTTTTGCTTTTCGAGGTGAGGGGAGATTGGAAGGTGTGTGCTTTGTGCTTTGCCTTTACTTCTCTTTGTCTTATCACAAGCCTAGATCTTATTTACAAATGAAAAGGGTACCAGACTAATTCAGGCTTTTTGGTACTGCGAGAGGATGACATGTCAGAACTGCATTTAAGCCGAGAAAAAGATAGCCCCAAAATGTAGCTACACAGTGCAAATGTCCCAGGAAACATAAACTGCTCCTAGCATGATAGGTAGCTGCCAGATCCTGAAGCAGACTTCACTTTTGCAGCTGTATCCCTGGGAAATATCCTAGAAGCCTCTGTCCCCATTAGGAGGAAATCTTTCCCTTCCTCACTTTGATTTGGAATGCTTAATGCTCTTGGTTAATCTCCCTGACCTATAACCAGTCTTGGCTTCTATGAATAGAGATTAAATGCTGGTCTAGAGAAGAAACTTTTATGGAACAAGTTTAGAAATACATTCAATTACCTGAACATTCTCACTCCTTCCTGAGATCATTCTGTGTCTGTGAACATTGCAGGTAAGCCTGACTCTTAAGTGACATTTGCTATAGCTGTAACATGATTTTTTTCTGCAATATGGGAGTCCACACAGGGTAGCTCCACTGATCTGAATGATTTGAATTCTGCCTGAATGGCAACAGGCCAACAATCTACTTTATCCCTCTGCCAGCTTCACTTGCAGTGTAAGGGCTCTCAATGTCCCTGCTCGCTCTGGCCCTTCCTTCTCTACCAGGAGAGACCTGGCTATACATGAAACCAGATCTGGGGAATGACACACTTAAAAAAACAATATTCATAGACTGGTTTGGGTTGCAAGGAACTTTGAAATGTATTTAGGGATTATTTCTTGGCAGTGATCATGGGATGGGATGCTGTTCTTTTTCTTATCTGGGTTGATTAGGCATCTGGGCTAATTTCAGTTAAAACAGAAAAAGTGATCATGGTTTCATAACCTGGGACTTAGTCCCAGGGTAGTTGAAGTTTAACAGCTCTTCTGCCATGATACAATGGCCCTAAAAGGTTTCCTCACTCTGAGATTGCAGCAAGTAGCAGAATAAGGACACTTAGGATAGCATCTTGAATCACCTTTGATTTTCAAATGTTTTCCAGTGGGACTACCTAAGAAGCACTTAAAATCTTCTTCACTGTGATGGTTTGGGTGTCCCCCGCCCCCCCCACACTTTTAGAAATTACCCAGACTAGACTCAGTTGGCTCTGGAAATGTGAATGAAGCTTATATTTACAGCTGGCACAATGTACAAGCAGATATTTACAGTATATACAGTTATAGACAGAAATATACAAGGTAAAAAAAGGTAATACAAACACAATTCCCCTCCCAGAAACCTGAGTCCCCAGGAGGGGCTCTCAACCACCCCTCACCTTCCCCCTACCCCTCTCAACCTTACCCCAGTCCCAAGGAAGAATGGAGGTTCGGCCAAGAGGGTTAAAAAGCAAGGTGAAGCAGCCAAGCAAAGGGAGGGTGAGGTTAGAAAGCAAGATGGAGTCCAGCCAGCAGCCTCAGCTTCTCCCCAGCAGGCAAAGCTCCCCAGCGAAGAGAAGAAGCAAGTGCAGTAATCTTTGTTTTGCCTTTCTTCTTTACACATCCCAGCAAGACTGTGAGGGAAGTAGACCTCACCATTGTTTTCATTTTACAGCCTATCATCTAGTTCTTCTCACCAAAACATGCTAGCCAGGCTCAAACTAGCACATTCACCAAGGCAACTGAACTTGTTTGAAACCCAACTGCTTTCCCACAACAAACTTGGTAGCCAATTCTTAGGCATTAGTAAAAATGTCATTGGAATCACAGAATAATAGAATTATACAATCACAGAATGTCTGGGGCTGGAAGGGACCTCGAAAGATCATCTGGTCCAGCCCCCCTGCCAGATCAGGATCACCTAGAGCAGATCACACTGGAACGGATCCAGAGGGTTCTTAAATATCTGCAGAGAGGGAGACTCCACAACCTCTCTGGGCAGCCTGTTCCAGCACACCAACATAAGGTACCACATAGTGGCACGTCCAGATTCATTACCTCTTACCATCACACGACAGAAATGGATCCCATAATGGAGCAGCTTGTCTGAGACATTTAATTATTTTCACAATGAGGCAAATCCCCTGAGATAAACAATGCTTTAGAAGGGAGAAGGACTAACTAAGGCTTGCTATGCAGTAACCTGTAATTACTTTTCAACGTCCCAGGCAGAGAGATGGATATATCCATACTGACTGTCATAGGAACAAAAGGAAAGTTTCCTTAAAGAAACCTACTACTTCCCCATCTCCTACACAGATGATGGAAGGCTTCTGTTCTTATGGAGAAAAATCACAGAGTCACAGAATTAACCAGGTTGGAAAAGACCTCACAGATCACCAAGTCCAACCTATCACCTAACACCTTCTCCTTAACTAAGCCATGGCACTAAGTGCCTCATCCAATCTCCCTTTAAACACTTCCAGGGACAGTGACTCCACCACCTCCCTGGGCAGCCCATTCCAATGCCAATCACTCTCTGTGAAGAACTCCTTCCTAACATCCAGCCCTGGTGCAGCTTGAGACTGTGTCACCTCTTTCTGTCACTGGTTGCCTGGGAGAAGAGACCAACCCCTACCTGGCCAAAACCTCCTTTCAGGTAGTTGTAGACAGTAATGAGGTCTCCCCTGAGCCTCCTCTTTCCAGGCTGAACAACCTCAGCTCCTTCAGCCTCTCCTTGTAGGGCTGTGCTCCAGCTGCCTCATCAGCCTTGTTGCCCTTCTCTGGACATGTTAAAGCACCTCCAACAGCTTTCTGAAATTGAGGGGCCCAGAACTGTGTTCTACACCTTTTCATGAAAACTGTATCCATGACCAACGTCTACAACTGCATTACAGCATCAAAACTCTTCACACTTCTCAGGCACCAGAGGTGTGATCCCAGTCACTAATAAGAAAAAGGATTCATTTTAAATTATGCCCCAAATCACATTGCTCCTTGATACCCTCCATATCCTCAAGGAGATACTTCTATCTGCTTTGTCACTGTACTTTTCAGAAGGCAATTTCTGACTATCAGTTCAGTGGCTAGGGAAATTAATTCAAAGCCCTTTATTATAATCAGACTCAAATGTTTCAATGAAATTGCTTAGTTTACCTGAGATACACTATCCTTTTCACTTAGCCTATCACATCATTCAAGCAGCACTGTCTGGAGATAATTACTGAGAAGACAATCTCTTATCTGCCTAAAACACAGCAGCATAAACTCATTTACTGCAAATTAAAACAGATGGGAAATCACTGTTGCTTTTAATATAGCTGCACCAAAAAAAATTAAGTTTGCCAGTATGTTAAAAGTAATTGTAGCAAATGCAAGAGGGAGCTGGGGTTGTTTAGCCTGGAGAAGAGGAGGCTCAGAGGTGACCTCATTGCTGTCTACAACTATCTGAAGGGAGGCTGTAGCCAGGTGGGGGTTGGTCTCTTTTCTCAGGCAACCAGCAAGAGAACAAAAGGACAGAGTCTCAAGTTGTGCCAGGGGAGGTCTAGGCTGGATGTTAGGAGGAAGTTCTTCACAGAGAGAGTGATTGGCTTTGGAATGGGCTGCCCAGGGAGGTGGTGGAGTCACCATCCCTGGAGGAGTTCAGGAAAAGACTGGATGAGACACTTAGTGCCATGGTCCAGTTGACTGGATAGGGCTGGATGCTAGGTTGGACTGGATGATCTTGGCAGTCTCTTCCAACCTGGTTGATTCTATGATTCTATGATTCTATATGTCCTAAACACATCCAAGGAAAAAAATAAGGTAATGTATTCATCAGAAGGATTAATATATTCCCCACCATTTTACATATGTAAATGTATGCTCCAATGTATGGGCAAAATGCCCACTTTTACATATGCCCCAATGTATGGGCATAATTAGAGGGATAAGGTGAATAAGTTTCTTTAGGAAAGCACAGCTCACAGGTACTTCATCAGCATCCTCTGTTGCATAATCTCCACAGATAAGCTCTCTTATGGCCATCTCTTGCAAGCACTGAACCCTCTGTTCAACTGTATTGCAGCATGAAGGTCTCCAGGGTAAATCATCCCTATTGGGGTGCCACAGTACCACAGCTGTCAACATGCCTGACCAGAGGTTAGAATTGCCACCGAGATGTCCTAAGTGCTCATCTATGCCATTGCCTCTTGAAAAAACTCCCAACTGCCTCACTGCCCCAGGGTTTATTTCTACAGCATCCATACCTCCATCCCAGCATCTGTTTAACCAACTCATCAACAGTTCTCACTCTTTCCAGGCATAATCTTGCCTAATATGCCTGACCTCCTTCCTTGGTAATGATGCTTTCTCTTCATCATCACTATCATCTGTCTCCTGAGTATATTTTCCCTTAGCTGTAAAAGGAATAACCTCTCCACAAAAAGCATTGCATGCCCCAGAAAACAAACAAACAAACAAATAATAAAACCAAAATATTTAAAAAATAGATATAAACCAAATATAGAATAGAATAGAATAGAATNACCATGGCACTAAGTGCCTCAGCCAGGCTTTTCCTGAACACCTCCAGGGATGGTGACTCCACCACCTCCCTGGGCAGCCCATTCCAATGCCAATCACTCTCTCTGTGAAGAACTTCCTCCTAACATCCAGCCTATACTTCCCCTGGCACAACTTGAGACTGTGTCCCCTTGTCCTGTTGCTGGTTGTTTGGGAGAAGAGACCAACCCCCATCTGTCTACAACCTCCCTTCAGGTAGTAAACTCATAAAAAATATATAGTTCATAAGTATATATTATATATAAATAATATATAACGTGTATGTAAATATATTAAAATAAGTGTTAATAAACATTAATTTAAAAAGAATAAAACCAACATAATCCAATTATAAAAACAACTTTTTATTCTAGAAACACATTACATGGATGTGAATCATCCCCCTGAAGAGGTTACTTGCCTACCTCAAAAAACCCAACAACAACAACAACCCAAAACCCCCACTGGTTTGTAGAACTAAGAATATATGTTCTAATACAAAGTGACCCACAATGCCCTGAGGTATTATTCCAGGACTACTTTAGAATCAGACTGTAGCTCAGGAGCAGCCTGACTAGAGGATAAAGATACTTCTCCGTCTGCACAAACCTTTCCCTCTTAAGTCTGTTGTTACCTGACAGATGTATTAGAACTGCAACACAGTTTTAACCACATGCTACAGCTTCTGCTCCGCTGGACTGTCAGCACTGCACTCTGCTTCCACATCTTCCAGCAGCCACAAGAACAGGGAGTTCTGAAGGGAGTGAAAACTGAAGGATTCTTTCTGCATGAAATACATTTAGGTTAAAACAAGGTTTACAGGTAGTCAGGAATATTTCACTTCTGACAGAATAACCATAACTGTTCATGTTGTGGTTTATTATCCTTCCATTGAAATAAAAATTTCCCTCCTTTTCCAGGTCAGGAGGCACTGGCTGATTGAGGGACAGAACAGGGAAGCCTATACCGAGTGTCTTGTGAGGACAAGTACATGATTTTGCAGTGTTATAGTGCTATTTAGAGGGGCCCTGTGAGCCACCCGTCCCACCTCAAGGACAGATTCTGGCCAGCACTGGAGCACGTTGAGTGGCTTTGTCTGGTTGAGGCTTGGAAACCTCCAGGGACAGGGATTCTTCCAATTCTCAGGGCTCCACTATTGTACCAGTGAGCATCTGGTTTCCTAATGTCCCAGCTGAACATTCATCCTGTTGCCGCTGTTTCCTCTTCCACATTCTGTTACCACCGAAAGTGCTTGGCTGTGATGTCACTGCAGTTCCTCGTCATGAAGTCACAGGCTGCTGTTGGACTGATTTTGGCCTCCTCTTCATCACATTATACAAGCCTCACCTAAGTGGTTCTGTGCTCTTGATCCCTGACCATCCTGGTAGCCCTCCACTCTAATCGTCTCCACTTACTTGACATCCTTCTTGAAGCGGGTGGCCAAAATGGTGTAGTTTTCCGCATTCTGTTTGACTCCATGCTATGAAAACAAAATGTGAGAAAAGGACCTCTTCCACCTGAAATAATTTTGAAGATTACATTGAACTCTTGATTTTCCTCTGGAGGTTACTGCTTGCAAAGTGCCTGCTTCAACTGGAAGTAGCCAGAAAGAAAGAAAGGCCTGAGGGAGAAAAGAAAGTGAAGTGCAGGAGCAGAAAGGAGCATGGAAAGGATAGAAAGAAGACAGAGGGGAAAAACAAGGCTGTAGAAGACAAGCAAGAAAGCAATGCAGAAAATTATGTCCTGTCATTATTGTTAACACTGTGACCCAGGAAAACACAAATATGATCTACTTAGACAATGGGGATGGGTCATGTTTGAAATCATTTAAGCTAACAAATTTTATTCTCTGGAAAGGGGAAACCCAATGGCAAAAGGAGCTCTCCAAATAATTGCCTCACTCTACATCTTACTGAGTATGCTGCTCAGGGGGTTTGCAATGACAGCTCTTGAAACATAGCTTTCATTTATTTCAGTTCCTTTATAACACTGCAGGAGCGTTACATTCCTCTCTTGGAGGGGGAGGTCCAAAATATCCTCTGTCAGGGATTTTGTCTCAGCTTTCTGTGCTGCCCACTCACACCAGCATAGTCAAGCTTGCCTCTGCCTCCCAGCTGGCTGAGGAATGACTGAATAAGTAGAATCCAATCTGGAATTTCAATCGGTCCTCCTGGAAATGCTATTTGAAGTCTTCCAAAACAATGAACAAATTGTCCATACAAGGACTTCCCCTAAAAATGACTTCATTGCACTGAGGGCAGTACACTACCCTCCCCACAACTCTGACTAACAACTTGTTCAAAAGATTGTGCATAAACAGAACTTTACCCAAGAAAAACTGTCATATTTTTGGCCTTGGCTTCTGAAGGGAAAAAAAATTACATCATGTGACAAAACCAAAGGAGAGAACAGCCCTGACATCACAAGGATTGGCAGTGCACTCAGTCACTTCTCTCCTGTCACATCCATGCATGGTAAAGCAGGGACTTGCCAGGCAGAGTCAGCAAGGGTTTTCATGATGCTCACACCTTACTGCCTTGTATACTTCCCTGGATTTTATTGTAGCACAGATGAGACTGTATTCAGGAGTTTTCAGAGTCAAAAGAGAACTGTTTCTCATCAGAAAAAAACCCAGCCTGGAAAACACGTTTGTCTTTGTTATAGAAATCAGAGCACTGTTAGTGGTTCTTGCAGCCCAGAACAGCTTTGCAGCACTTTGCAGTCTCAGCAGGATGTTGTGTTGTGCGCAAGCTGCCTTCAGCTGTTGTGCCATGTTGCTATGTGCTCATGCTGAACAGCTGTTGTGTGTCACTACAAATGCACGCCTGTCTTTCTCACTGGAGTGAAGCAATACCTACACACAGGGCCAGATTCCAGTTTTCTATGGAAATGTCCCCAAAACATGTGAAAACACTACCAAAACAGATGCTTTGTACCCATTTCCTGATCAGTCACCTGACACTTCCTCTTTCTCTATGGAGTTCCCCACACACTCCCAAACCACTTCCTTTTTTTTTTTTTTCTCAGCAGCCTAAACCTTTTGTGTTATGAAAAGAATTCAGCAGTTCCACATTTCTTGTAAGCTGGCCTCACAGAAATGTTGGGATGCTGAGCCATGCTCACGAATGGTGGCGTACAGCCTGGAAGCCTGGTTTGCTTCCCCTGAAGTGCAGGGTTCTGCACTTTGGCCACAACAACCCCAAGCAACGCTACAGGCTGGGGACAGAGTGGCTGGAGAGCAGCCAGGAGGAAAGGGACCTGGGGGTACTGGTGGATAGTAGGCTGAAGATGAGCCAGCAGTGTGCCCAGGTGGCCAAGAAAGCCAATGGCATCCTGGCCTGTATCGGGAACAGTGTGGCCAGTAGGAGGAGGGAGGTTATTCTTCCCCTGTACTCAACACTGGTCAGGCCACACCTTGAGTACTGTGTCCAGTTCTGGGCTCCTCAATTCAAGAGAGATGTTGAGGTGCTGGAAGGTGTCCAGAGAAGGGCAACAAAGCTGGTGAGGGGCCTGGAACACAAACCCTATGAGGAGAGGCTGAGGGAGCTGGGGTTGTTTAGCCTGGAGAAGAGGAGGCTCAGGGCAGACCTCATTGCTGTCTACAACTACCTGAAGGGAGGTTGTAGCCAGGTGGGGGTTGGTCTCTTCTCCCAGGCAACCAGCAACAGGACAAGGGGACACAGCCTCAAGTTGTGCCGGGGGAAGTATAGGCTGGATGTTAGGAGGAAGTTCTTCACAGAGAGAGTGATTGGCATTGGAATGGGCTGCCCAGGGAGGTGGTGGAGTCACCGTCCCTGGAGGTGTTCAGGAAAAGCCTGGATGAGGCACTTAGTGCCATGGTCTAGTTGACTGGATAGGGATGGGTGATAGGTTGGCCTGGATGATCTTGGAGGTCTCTTCCAACCTGGTTGATTCTATTCTATTCTAAATGGAACTACAAAGTGATTTTGAAATCTATTTAAAGACTGTCTGGGAAAAATGATAAGGAGTGATGAAAGAGGACTTTTTACAAGTTAATGGCTGTAATATATTGATAAAAAGGGTTGTGATCAGTTTATCATTCTTAAATTGCTTTAAGAGCATCTGAATTGCTACTTTGGTCCTTCTAAAGATCTACATGGCCTAGGATCTCATCTCCAGTAATGGTGTCAGACACCTCACAGAGATGCTTCTCAACCTGTGGCACCTCTAGTAGTCCATTGAATGTCAGCTTGTAACCTGAGAAAATAGGCACAATGTTTTTTTTCCAGGTAATGAAGCAAGCAAAACAAAGACAGAAATGAAAGTAATAATATTCTCAAAACATTCTGGAAAGAGGCAAGCAAATGAACACTCAAAACTTAGCTTCCTTCTATTTGTCCGTGAATTTTAACCTTCTAACTGTGTAGCACAAGGTGGTCCATGGATAGTTTTCCAAAAACCTGAGTAATCCCTGAATTAACAGCACTTGAGAAATACTGTTTAAAGGGAAAGAAGGCACCAAGACACTCAAAAATGCTCAAAGACCTTTATTTCCTATCCCGTCAGCCACAAACAGGCTTATATAACACAGCAGGACTTCAAGTCTCAGGCTCATAATGTTCTTCAGTATTTAAAACCACCACATCTGAGAGTAAAAATGTGTATAAAGAAAAAAAACACTCACTATATTAATGAATTAATGTTGGTTCTCACAGTTTCTAACATCACAGCAGCCTCCATCCTCAAGAACAAGTCTCACTTTCCCATGAAGCTGTCTTTAACAAATGTGTTCCCTATTTCATCAGTCACAGAACCACAGACTCACAGAATGGCTTGGAAGGGACCTTAAAAATAATCTAGTTCCAACCTCTCTGTCATGGACAGGGACACCTCCCACTAGGGCAGGTTGCTCACAGCCTCATTCAAGCCTGGTCTTAAACGTCTCCAGGGATGAACCATTCACGACTTCCCCAGGTAACCCATTCCAGTGTCTTGCCACCCTAATAGTAAAGAACTTCACATGTGAGTATGTTCCAGTGAGCACAAATTCATATATAGAAGTGCTTATATATTGTTCTATGACCCAGCTCACAGAGGCAAAGTGACTTGGAAGTTCACTAGTTGTGGTTGCAGCACCTAAAGAGAAATACACTTGAAACAATCAGGGCGAGTGCTTGGGCTTCAACAATGATAAGTCTTTGATTAGTCTGACCTGAGACTAAATGAAAGAGTTGTAAGTTCTGCATACGCTGCTCAAGTTAGAAAAGTTAAACAATATAGAATATAGAAGATATACTGAATGGAAAACAACAAACCAAAACCATGATCAGAGTGATAAATATATCTGTGTAAGTAACACTAGACCTGAGAAAGCCATGGTCCGTGAATAAACTTGAGTGCTGCCTCCAAAGCTGAGTGAACTTTATTACCACATCATTATCCATTCTGAAGCAAGTACACTGAAATCAAAAAGGCATATGGATACAGAGTTACTACACATCTGACTCTGGCACATGCAGCTCATTGTGTACTATATGCTTTCATGTCTCAAACTTTGTCACACACAGATTTTTCTTCCTTCCTGAGACATTCCCTTCATTTCTCAGCTCCTTGTCTGCATACACATCATTTCTCTAAAAAGCACTGAGGATCTCAACACTGCAGAACAGGTCAGAACTAGAGTGTTACTTGCAGCCTTTGTGGAACTTGGGAGGAGACAGCATTAGATTTTGATTCAGAGCCCAGCAGCTGTGATTTAAACCACTGTTTTGAGTCAATCAGTCTGGGTCAGTTGCTAGATGAGCAAAACTGTTGCCATGTAGGAAGCGGTCTCTGTGGCCAGTGGGTTGAGCGTGGAAGTGAAAGTCACAAGCCCTACAGAATGTTTATTCTATTTGAGGCTTATCATATGACAATGAGCCAACTCACCCAACTTCCCCATATCTTCATTGGTTAAAATGCCACTGTTAAGACCTGCCTCTATGAGGGTTTACAGAGGTCTGGACCATTTATATGCATAAATGAAAATCATTGCTAAAGTCATGGAACAATAGTAACACGATTCCTTGTAACTGCAGAGAAGTTTTCAGTGCTTTGCTAGCGTCTAAAGCTGCCACTGCCAGCTGCATTGTGCATAGCCTTTCTGTATTTAAACTCTGTATTTGCCCTCAGTGGCTCATTTGTCTGCACAAGTGGTACAACACCAAAGGCCAAAAGTCTTGTTTTCCATTGCCTGTCTCACTGGGCAGTACCTTGCTTAACCTCTTTATACTTCAAATTTCTTCACCTGGAACTTTACCTGTGTTTCTAAAGACTCGACTGTCAACCAAAAAGCTAACTGCTTTGTAATGTTTCCTATACTTCAGCAGGCTGAAATGCGTTTCCAACAAGTCAAGAGTTCCAGGAGTTGATTTTTCTTGCACTCTATTAAAAATATATGGAGACAATTCATAGAATCATAGAATCATAGAATGGTTTAGGTTGGAAAGGACCTCAAGGATCATCCAGCTCCAACCCCCTGCCATAGGCAGGGACACCTCCCACTAGAGCAGGCTGCTCAAGGCCTCATCCAGCCTGGCCTTAAACGCCTCCAGGGAGGAAGCATCCACAACCTCCCTGGGCAACCAGTTCCAGTGTCTCACCACCCTCACTGTAAAGAACTTCCTCCTAACATCCAGTTGGAATCTCCCCTCTGCCAGCTTAAACCCATTCCCCCTCGTCCTAACATTACTAGACCGTGTAAAGAGTCCCTCCCCAGCTTTCCTGTAGGCTCCCTTCAGATACTGGAAAGCCACTCTAAGGTCTCCTCGGAGCATTGATTCTCTTTCTCCTGATCCTTTTTTTTTTCCACCCTTTTCCCCTGAATAAATTATTCTGTAGCATTATTAAGCCTGTCCAGTATGAAAGATCAATGCATGATATTCAGCAGCCAGGCAAAGTGTTGCATTCGTCTCACTGCAGGTATAGAAATTAGTGTCAAGCTGAGAGCTATGTATCAGTCACACTACATTTGACCCAATATGCTGCATTTGCTCTTCCCATTCCTGTTTGCAAGTATTTTCTGAAAGAAACCACAATGTTACAAGGTTCTGCAGGGATGTGTTACAGAAATATCAGCAGCTACTTAGAGCATGGCACACTTCCAAATCTCTATTCTTTTAGGAGGCTAAGTGACTATGTAGCCAGTGTGTGTACTACACATACTTACTGTTCTAAGTGAGCTGGAATACATCTGTCTCCAGCTCCAGCTATGCCACATGAAGAGGCTATGTCCAGGTGCTCCTCACCTGGCTGACTAATGTGAGTTAGTAGGAGTTCCCACACGGAGATCTGCCAGCTGATCCAAGGGTTGGTAACACCTACCATGTGGGTGCTGATGAGCAGCTGCAGATGCACTGGGGTGAGGAAGCTGTTGCAGAAGGCTGGAAAGGTCATATATACTCACAGCCTGTGGTCCATTGCGTGATTATGCAAGGGTCTGTGCTTGTCAAAACCTCCTGATTCTTATCCTTGAAAGAAAATGTTGAGATAGTCAAGCTTGAGTTAAGAGGAAGAGACAAGAAAGCTAAGAGCTGCAGTTGTTTGAGCTGGTACAAGCCTGTGTTATGCAGATGGCCAGGCTAGATGTTCTAGCAGCATCTTTTGGTCCTGAAGTCTAGTAAGTTTGTGGCCAAAACATTCGAGCTTGGCTGCCCAAAGTTAAGGTCTTCTTTGTGGAATCACAGATAGGATTTACAAAAACATCCAGGCAGCTTCTAGTAAAGTAAAAGGAACCCATATTAAAGGTTGCAAATTCACTTCAGGGCTTAAGATATTAAGAAATTTGGAGTAATTTGAATACTACAGTGAGATTCACAGTGCAGGGGATGATTGAACAGGCTTGAAAACAGCATCTGGGAGTGAAAAAAAAGATAAATGAATGGCCCAGATGTTTGTGGCTTTTTCTTTCTGAGTCTGCCTGTGAAGCAGCTGTGGGATTTTTTTGTCTTACAGTAATACTATTTGTGGTGGTTGTGTGCTGTGGGAAAAGCACTTTCCTGGCATTTCCAGCATGTTGGATGGTGGCAGGTGATGCTACCAGTTGCCAGTTCAATGTGGATAGTTATATTTCCTTCCCTCCCCCACAAACCTGGATTCAGGCCCTTTCTTGATTCACAAACTTTTAGATGCCAGGGTTCCCAAGTTCCACATATTTTCACTATGATTGGTAGCTCCTGCTGGGAAGAGAACAAGGACTGGAGTGATTGCAGATACCTACACAGGATTCTACGAAGGTACAGCAGATGCCTGCAATGCCTGCTCTGACTCTTGCCATCCTAAGTTGTTTGCTTACAACACATGTAATTATGTGAGGCTGGCAGACACATTAAAATACATATTGCTGTACACTAATCTGAATCCAGTTATTAGAATTAGCAAAATTTAACTTTGCATTTAATTTCTGGTCCTGCCACAGACTTCCCTCAGATGAGACACACTGTCTATCCTGTGGTTTAACTCCCAGTTTCATAAAGTCCAAGTAATGTATTCACATCTATCTGAGATGACATCAGGCACAGTGAAAGGCAAGATAACATCAACTAATTTCGAGAAAGCTGGCATGTTTGGTCTACCCAACACTATACAGGTCCACACAGGGCAACCAGCTGGAAGCCAAGATATACAACTCATCCTTGAGGAGCACTATGGAGTATTATACCCACTCTTCTTCCAGATCCATAGCTAGACTAGACAAAGCCAAGTCAGGAATATCTGCTTGTCATGTATGGTACTTAAACTTGTCTTGAAACATTCATCTTTTTATATAAATCAGGGAAAAAATTACCAGCTCTCTTACAGTATGTTGACAATATGACCCTCTAAAGTAACTCCACATCTTTTCACATGTGCAGCTTGGAATCACCTGTAATTCAAAAAAAGCCTTGTCTATGGCTGTCAGACCCAAATTTCTTCAACTAAACAGCAGACACTGCTTGAAGTCAGGTCACAGATGCACTGAGTCGCCTCCAGGGTGCTTATTTGTCTCTTCTGATTAAGGAGGTTGCCTTCAGTAACTCAAATGATAAAACTTAAGAAGGATAAACTTTAACTTTTGAATGAGTTATCTAGGGCAAAATTAACACTTCTTCCCTCAACCTCTTGCTTACACTTAGTCTACCCTCAGAAATAGCCCAATTGAAATTAGTGGACCCACATAACTGTGACAAATACATCCTAAAATTACAGATCATTGGAGAGAAATTCCTATATACAAAGCCCTGTTCCTTATGCATGAGGCTCTTTAGTTTTGGAGAAGGGAAGCCTGAGGGGTGACCTCATCAGTGTTTATAAATATGTAAAGGGTGAGTGCCAGGAGGATGGAGCCAGGTTCTGCTGGGTGATGTCAGATGACAGCACAAGGTGCAATAGGTGGAAGTTGAGGCATAGGAAGTTCCATGGAAACATGAGAAGGAATTTTTTTCCCTGTGAGGGTGACAGAACACTGGAAGAGGCTGCCCAGGGGGGTTGTGGAATCTCCCTCTCTGGAGATATTCAAAACCCACCTGGATGCGTTCCTGTGTGATCTGCTCTAGGGTTTGGTCTGGATGATCTCTCAAGGTCCCTTCCAGACCCTGGCAGTCTGTGATTCTGTAATTCTCAATGCTTTACAACTTGCTGCATCTTCCAAGCAGCTTCACCCACCTGTTTGGAGTGTGTGCAATGGTGGGTGAAGTTGCCATTTGAGTTGGGAGTCTTTTGAATGAAAACATTTCTTAAACTGAAAGTACAGAGCCATCTCTTCCAGCCCCTGACATTCTGTGATTCTTCCCAGGAAGCTTCTTACACTTCCTGGAAGAAAATCTAGACATTATAAAGAATATTAAAGCCATCAACATAATGGCAAGACACACAGTGATGTCATCAAGAGCAAAACGTTATGACCTGACACTGTGACCCTCCACTTTAGCAGGCCTCTGTTTTCCTATCTAATTCATCTCCAAGAATCCAAGCTGCTGCTTTGAGTTAGCAGCCACATGAGCCCCTCTCTAGCAAAGATTCCTCTTTGACTAATTTGCTCACTATTTACAGCATTTGGTGCCTTAACTGCAAGCTTGCTGGAGGGCTTACAAGGCTTAAAGAGATCTTTCTTTTAAGATAATGAACTACAATGGTGATGATGGGGGTTTTGTATACACATAAAAGGCATTGAGATAGCATGGTAGCAAACACCTCGTGGAACATTGGATGCAGAGATAAGGGAAAGACAGATGATGTGATAGCTAAGTTAGATCAGCTATTGTAGTTTAGCACATATGTTAAGTGAGAGGTACAGGGAAACCTGTTCAGATTGTGTCCTCGATAGAAAATGCCTCAATCCATCTCTGCTCTCACCTTTCAAAAGCTGAAGTTTTGGAAGGAAAACACTGAATCTCAGAGTCAGCAGACACTGCATGCTGGCAGTATTCATTCTGCAGCATGTACCGGCTCCCCACATTAGGCTGCCTTGTGACCAAAGCAGACCAGCAGCCCAAATTCATAGTACCACTAAGAGTCCTCATTTTTCTCACAAGCTCTGTTTTTAATTGCTCTTCCATCTTATGTTTTCACCTCCTTTACTATTACCAGCATTATTCAGCTCCGATAAAACATGATTCTGTGCAACCACAGCACACTTGGAGAAGAGAAGGCTCCAAGGTGACCCTATTGTGGCCTTCCAGGATCTGAAAGGGGGCCTACAAAGAAGCTGGGGAGGGACTTTTCAGGATATCAGGGAGTGACAGGACTAGGGAGAATGGAGCAAAGCTGGAGGTGGGTAGGTTCAAAGTGGATGTGAGGAGGAAGTTCTTCAGCATGAGAGTGATGAGAGTCTGGAATGGGTTGCCCAGGGAGACGGTTGAGGCCCCATGCCTGGAGGTGTTTAATGCTCTGTCCAGCCTGATGTAGGGTAGGGTGTCCCTGCCCATGGCAAGGGGGTTGGAACTAGATGGTCCTTGTGGTCCCTTCCAACCCTAACTGATTCTATGATTCTACATTAGATTAATGACAACAGTGAATTCAAGTATCTGGTTCTGTGAGGACTCTAAACTAGAAAGGCTACACAATATTGCAAGGATTTTGGTGCCATGGTCTAGCCTTGAGGTCTGTGGTAATGGGTTGGACTTGATGATCTATGAGGTCTCTTCCAACCTTGGTGATACTGTGATACTGTGATTTATACCAGTTTGAGCAGGGGCCCACTCAGAGTAAGGCATACAAATGTGTTGCTTTTGCTGTCACCCCCCTGCTACAGGCTGAAACACCTGCAACATTTGCTCATAAAGTTGCAGTGACAACAGCTCCATGAGACCCAAATCAGTGTGCTGGAATTAAAATGGAAGTTAGAGCATCATTTATCAACTATTTTAACCAGAGGTCAGTGCCTCTAAAGGATGCTGTAATTTTCCACTGCTTTCTACAAGGACAGGAATTACTTTTTTCTCAGTACATCCCTGCATCACTCTGTGATCCTGTGAGTGTAATCCCTTGGCACTAAAGCCTCTTATTGACAATGCAGTAAACCTGCTCTGTGAGCATCAGGAAAGGGAAATAAAAGATGTTTCAAATTAGTGTTTGGCAAAATATGACACTCAAATCAATTAAGATGTTTCCAAATCAACAGGGACCTCAGTCAATAAACCTCCTGTCAGAACAACATCTAGCAGACCTGATAACAGCATTCAAAGCCTTGATTTAAAATCCCCATTGGGATTGTTATTAAAACTGTTACTCAGTTCCTTATCTATTTGCTGCTACTTGTAGACATCACTTGTGAGGGCAGCCTGAAGGTTTTGACTGAAAGTTTTGGCTGTTACACATAAAACTTAATCACAAGGTCAGAGCTAAGAACTTGTTTGTTGGGGATTTATAGGAGGAGAATAAAAGATTTTGAGATCTTGCTTCAGAAGGCAGATGCTGCTAGAAGGGCCATTGCCTTTTGCTTCTAGGGGGTTATATCAGTCTTGCAGTCCAAGGCTGGAATTCCATCTTTGTTTAATTAACCCAAAGTCAAATATTGCTGAAAGTATTTGACAAATTTGAGGAAGATTCTTTCCAGAGTCACCCAAGTAATTCTAGGATGCATCCCAAGGTCTTGAATCACCAAGATAAGTAAGCAGGAATGCATTCATTCATTCATTCAGCAATGAATTAATTGCCAAACTGAACTTTGGAAGCAGAGAATATAATTCCTGAATTATTGAGGCACTGAATTACATTCATAAATCTTCCTCCACTGTGGACATTGAGGATTGAGACAGTATTAGAGAAAGAAAGCTCACAAATTCCAGTTACCATGTGATCTGGTGTGGGGGTTTGGGAGTGGATAGCCATACTGTGATGCCAGAATGTTATGCCTACTCTGTTCTAGGTCACCCACTCTTTCCACCTGAGTCTGTGCTTTTATACAGCATCTTTCAGTCTATCAGCAGGGCCCTGTTTTGGGTGCTGGCATGGTGAAGACCTTGATAAGCATCTGTTTACTTTGTGCTACTACAGTTATCTGGGCAGAGTCAAATAATTTACACCAGGTTACAAATCAAATCAGTTCTTTTTCTTCTTTTCAGTAAGCAGAAGATCCTGGGGGGTTGTCAGTTGGTAAAACTCTTGTGACTAAAACCCAGCATCATGCCACTCTTAAGTGCAATGGGAGATTATCAGAATGAAGGTACAGGCCCAAGGTCCATGTAGGTCTGACGAGGTTACCAGCCACACCTCATAAGGTGTGGCTAAGGGAGAGGGCAAGAACAGGCAACTATTCAGTGACTTGCCCCCAGAACAACCCTCCCAGGAATCTGTGTTCCAGGAACATTCCAAATCTGACACATCACCTTCGTAGTCAATTTCTTTCCTCTCCACCTTTTACGTGTGCACATATTTTGTGACAAGGGGTTCTGTAATAGAGTTTATGTGTCCCTTTCCTTTTTATTTTCAATAGCCACCTTCTACTTTATTCACTGTGCTTAGAAAAGTCATTAATTTACAAGTGCAGGGCAATTTATCCAAATTTTAGCCTCAGGGAGAAAAGTAACACAAGTGTGAAAACCACTGCTAATCTTTTGATTTACTGGATTTACTTTTTTGCTGCACACTCTTAGCCCACTGACTACACAACTTTGTGATGCAGCCCTTGCAGCTTATTGAGATTTTCCCAATGTCTGATGCTTTTCTGTAAGGACTGGCTTTTGAGTAAGAGGATATTTGGGTGCACTTTCTTTCCTTCTGTTCTCTTATCACCTGTTGAAGTGTTTACTGCTATCGTTGTAGAGAAAAGTTTTAAATCATAGAACCATTGAATAGTTTGGATTGGAAGGGACCTAGTTCAGTGAGCAGGCACATCTCTAACTATCAGGTTGCTGAGAGCCTCATCCAACCCGACCTGGAATGTTTCTGCAGATGGATCTTCTTCCATCTCTCTGGACAGTTTTCACCAGCCTGGTTCTAAAAAAAAAAGTCTCCTTTTTATCTAGTCTAAAGCTACCTTCTTTCACAGAGTCGTTAAATTGTTTAAGCTGGGAAAGGTAACTTTAAAATCGCTAAGTTAAAAGCCATTACTTTTTGTCCTGTCACAACAGGCCTTGCCAAAAGCCCCCATCTTTCTTATAGGCTCCCTTAAGTACTCAAAAGATGCTCTAAGGTCTCCCCGGAGTCCTC
Source organism: Tricholaema leucomelas (assembly GCA_013400475.1). Taxonomy (NCBI): domain Eukaryota; kingdom Metazoa; phylum Chordata; class Aves; order Piciformes; family Lybiidae; genus Tricholaema lacrymosa; species Tricholaema leucomelas. Next base: position 750,766 of record WAAF01000687.1, on the reverse strand, counting down.
TGTCCTTCGGGCTTAACAATCCCAACTCTCTCAACCTTTCTTCAAAGGAGAGGTGCTCCAGCTTGCCATCAGTTGTGTAGTCTTCTGGACGCATTCCAACAGCTTTAGGACGCGCTGGCATTTAAGCTAAACCTCGGGCTTCTGAAAAGGCAGTTCATGACTTTAAAACGCTGCATGAGTTATAAATACTGGCAACTCGTCCCACGGGAGGAATTGCCTTCCACATGACAGACGTCCGTGCCGCGAAGCGCCCGCCGCCGGGCCTGAGGACGAGCACCTCCGGCAGGGAGAGAGGGCGAGGAGCCTGCCGGCCCCGGGAACCGGCAGGTGGTTGCCGCAGGGAGGACGGGAGGGACAGCCGCTGCCCGCAGCGGGGCGCGGCCGGGGGTGCGCGGCGCCGGGGCGGCCCGTGGCAGGCGGCGGGGTAGCAGAGCCGCGCGGGTGGGGGCGCCGCCGGGGCGCTGTCGGCGGAAGGCGTTGGGTGCCAGCTCGGACCGGAGTGCCGGTGCCGCCCCGGCGCTATCCGGCGGGCGTTGAAACTAGGCCGGTAGCCGCAGCCCTTCGACCCCCGAGGGTAGAGGCGGTCCCCCAGCCCCCACCCCGTCTGTGCCCGACCCGTCCTGGAGTCCTTTGAGGAGGGGTGTGCTGGACCAGCGCCTCGAGTGCGCGGCCGCTCACACGGTGCCCTTACGGGGGGTGAGGGGGGAGCGTGGGCAGGTCCTTCCGTGGGGCAGGGTTAGCCGCTGCCGGCAGGTCGATTAGGTCCGGAGTAGCACACCCCACCCCACCCTATTCCCCCCCCTTCCCCCGCCGTTGCCCGTGTGTATGTGCGTGCTGATTACAGTAATTTTGAGGGCGATGTTGCAACGGGGCAGAGTGTGCGGGGCGGCCCGTGCTGAACTTTATAACGCCGCTGCATGTCAGCCGTCCTCGACACTGCGTCCATAAACGGGTCAGCGGGAGCCGCGGCCGCCCTCGCCGCCTCCCTCCTGCCTGCTGGCCGCCCGGCCAGGAAGGGGAGTTATTTGGGATTACGGCGGCCGCCGGCAGCTCAGTTACATCCTCATCGCCGCCGCGCCGAGCTCGCGGTCCCGGCAGGGAGCGAGATGAGGGGCAAAGAGGAGAAGTCGTCGCTGAAAGGTGGGTTCAGCGATCTGCTGGCGGGACATCCTATGCTGCCAGGAAAAAAAACTGCGAGGGAAGGATCCCCCCAGCAGCGTGGCCGTCGCGCCATGGAGCGCTGGCAGATGCAAGGGGTTGCCTGCGGGTTAGAGCACAGGCAGCGTTTGGCATAGAAAAAGGCCAGGTGCTTTTGGAAGAGCAGCGTAACCCTTGCCAGAACCAGTGTAAAGCGGGGGCGAGGGCGATGGTGCCGCCCGTCACAGGGCAGTGGTGGGTACACGCGCAGGCTGCGCCGTGGGTGCTTGCAGGCAGCATGGGAGCCCGCGGCAGAAGGAGGAGGAGGAAGGTGGGTTGCAGCCCGTGACAGGTTGTGCAGAAACGGGGAGACTGCAAGAGACTGCCTCGGGGCTGGGAGACGCTTGTCTGTGCCTACAGCTGGCAGGAGCCGCAGCGCCGCCGGCCCGGCTGCGGGCGCCACGTCCTGGAACTCTGAGGGAGATGCCGGGGGAGCAGCAGCGAGCCAGGGACGGGATTCCCGGGTTCTCTGAAAGCTGCGGGCCTCGAGTAGTTTTTAACAGCAGCACTCTCACAGCAGTTAAGAGAGAGCAGAGGAGACTTGCTACTCCTATCCCAGTATTTTCATTTATTTTTTATTTTGGGTCGTTTAGTTTATTATGGTTTGAGGGATTTTTGTGTCGTTTTCTATTAATTAAAGAGGCAGTTTCGCATTGTAACAGTGAGGAAAGCAGTAACCGAGAGAAACTAGAGCCTTGCCAAGCGCAGCCAGCTTTCCTTCGCTGCTCCCGCCGCCCTTTCCTTTACTGGCGCCGGCTCCCTTTTACTCCCCCCGCACTGTGGCGGCAGGGCCAGGCAGGATCCCTCGCCGCTCCGGGAAGGACATAGGATAGCAGAGACGAATGGAGCGGGCAAGCATCCCTTGTTGCTTGATCGCTGTAAACCCTCTGCAGCTCTTTTTAAAACCTGTGCCAATCTCGTGGGGGTTAATCTCTCTACTCGGGTCATCCGTCTCGCTGCGTAGGGTGAGCTGCAGGCTTTGACGGCTGCTGTGCGGGATGTTTGCCATCACCCCCCCACCCCCAGGCAGACGGATGAGGCAGCTGCCAAGGCATGTCGCCCAGCGGCCCCCTGTGGTGGTGGGGAAAGGCAGCAGCAGCGAGTGCAGAGAGGAAAAAGGGAGGGAAAAAACTGTAAAAAAGGCTTCGGGCTGGGGGAGGACGGGGGCACGTTGCAGCTGGCGTGGCTGGCCGCAGCCCAGCGCCCTCCGCGCCGGCAGCAAGCCGAGATGCGCGCCTGAGTGACGCCCCGTCGGGTGGAAAGTTCCACCGGCGTGCAGGAGCCCAGCAGCCCACGGCCGCGCCAGCCCCTGCGAGGGCTGCAGCGGGGAGGACGAAAGGGAAGGAGGCCGTGATACCTTTGACTGTGCCTGCCTGCGCCCCACGGGAGGGGGTCTTCGGCATCATCTTTTCACCTTCGCGCTCTGCTGGCGCGGCCGCACGGAAGCGGCTGAGCCATTAAGTCTCGGGTACACGGCGTCCCAAATGACCGTGCACAGTGGAAACAAAAACTGAGGAGCAGGCTGGATTTGAGCTCTCCTCCAAGTTTAGGGGCCTTCCCCCCCCCCACCTTGTTTTCCTTCTTCTTATTAAATGGATTTTTTTTTTCCTTTTCCTTTTTGTAATATCCCGACCGGGACCATGGCAGTGCACAGAAAGGAAATTTGTTTGTTATATTGAAAATCGGGCAGGAAATCTTGTTCTCCTGAGTCACTGCGGCTCCTTCAAGGAAACGTCAGCGTCCCTTATCACCGCTCATCCGGGGCGGCGGGGCCCGACAGCGGGCGCGGGCTGCGGCGGGGAAAGGAGGGACACACTTTAGGAAAGGTGCTAGTCCAGCATAGAGACAGGTTTCAACTTTATATAGCCACACAAAAAAAAAATAAAGGGCCGGGATAAAAAGAGGGACATTGAGAAACGCGGCTGCGGAAGGTTGCTGTGGAGAAAACGGAAAGGAAAAAGCAAATACACTGTTTGATGTTTTTTGCAAGTGGATGCTCTGCACGACAGGGATGGCGCGGGGGGGAGGCTTGGATGCACTGCGCGATAGCAAGCACCGGAGCGCTCGTCCTCGGAGGCGGTCACCCGCCCAGGACGTCGGGGAGGGGCGGGTGGAGTGTCGCCGCCCCGCCCCAGTCCCGCCTATCGTCGCCGCCACTTAAGAGGCGCCGCGGGTGCTTCGCAGGAGTAGAGCGTTGCTGAGAGGCGGTAGTGGTGGAGGAGCTCGTTATTTATTACCAACTTCGCTCCAAAATGACCGTGAAGGCAGCCGAGGCGTCTGGTTCTACCTTGACTTACTCAAAGATGAGAGGGATGGTGGCGATCCTTATCGGTGAGCGACAGAGTGGCTTCTTCGACCATGCTCGGGAGGCTGTGATTTTTCTCGCAGTACGGCTTAACGATTTTATTTCTCCTTTCCCTGTCCTTTTACGTTATAGCTTTCATGAAGCAGAGAAGAATGGGACTGAACGACTTTATTCAGAAGATAGCCACCAACTCCTATGCATGCAAGCAGTAAGTATCAGAAGTTCTGCCCGCATTTCAGTCACAGTTATCACTATGTATTACGAGATCTAGTTAAAGAGGAAAAAACCCACAAACGAAAAACAACGAGATTTGTTTACTGTAATGCCTCTAGCATGACTGCTACGGAAGAGTTAATTGATCTCCTTGAGGTATTACTCATTTGGCAACAGTTCCTGTGAGATGTGTTTGGGAGAAATGAGTTGGATGGGATTTCTAGGCACCCATCCCTGTTTTGAACTGTACTTGCTGTATAAGTACGTTTCTTTGCACGGCAGCATTTACTTCGCCTGCATTAATTTAGTCCCTCAGTCGGATAGATTGTTTCATTTGCCTTCTGGAATAGCGCGAACTAAAACTCCCCTTTTGTGTTACGTGCACGCCCTCTGGTGGAAAGATCTGCCTGATGCATCTGGTAGCTCTTCTAATCATGATGTTCTTACCCTTGCAGCCCTGAAGTTCAGTCTATCTTGAAAATCTCCCAGCCTCAAGAGCCTGAACTTATGAATGCTAATCCTTCTCCACCGGTAAGTAGATTTGCCTCACTGAAGAATTTTTAGAACATCAAATCAGCCAGTAATAGAAGTGTAGCGAAAGTAGAGTCATGAGTGTTACTTTAGTTCAGCTTGTAGCATGCTGATGTGTCTGGGAAAAATAGCAATCCATTTAGAGTGAAACAACTTCTTTGCTGACATAGAGAAGTTAAAAAAACCCTCAACACTAAAACTTTATTAGCTGCTACTTCCTTATGGAATGTGGCTAAGACCTCAGTGAGAACTTTTGAGTAAGCTATGACTGTTAGACTTTTCTTAGGTAGTACCTAAGCATTTAAGCTGTGTGGTAGAGCTGGATATTAGATTTTTGGTCTGAAGAAGAGTATTAATCTCCATTTTCAGGGTCATTTTATTTATATATATTTTTTAAAAGACATTGTTGAGATTCTCACTATCAAACTTTTAATAAAGGTGTTTTTTATCTATTCTTCTAGCCCAGTCCTTCGCAGCAGATCAATCTTGGTCCATCATCCAACCCACATGCCAAACCATCTGACTTCCATTTCTTAAAAGTTATTGGAAAAGGCAGTTTTGGAAAGGTAAACTTAAGTTGTTGGGTTTTGTGTTTTTTTTTTTTTTTTTTCTTTCTTGTTGTCATTTATTTATTCTTCAGTTCTTGTTATGGCATGTCCAAGAGTCAGGTTAGTATTTGCTTTGGTAAATGGTGGCAATTTAAATGGACCTGAGCGTGTCCTGCTGCCCAGTGCCAGGCTCCCTGCATAGCTGTGGGGAGAGGGAGCAGGCTGCTGTATGTAAGAGTCATGAAAGAGCCAGGGAGTCCCATACACTGGTGCTGGGAAGAACATACACTTTGCTTTTGGAAGAGAAAGAAACTAGACATAGAAACATCAGACTGGATCCATCTGCAGGAGTGGCAATAACAGCACTGAGCCAGAGGGATGTAGTTAGCAGAAAATTATCTCGGTTGCAAACACTAAGGCTTGTTTTCACTTGTGTTTGCAAGTTGCTCTGTATTTCACCTATTGCTCAACTTGGGGGTTTTGTCCTGTTTCAGGTTCTGCTGGCACGGCATAAGGCAGAAGAGCAGTTCTACGCTGTTAAAGTCCTGCAGAAAAAAGCGATCTTGAAGAAGAAGGAGGTAGGCTGCTTCTTCACGATGCCATTGTCATGTCCCTCAAATGTGTTTTTGCTACCGTTACTAAGCAAGTGTACTTCACATTGGTGATTTCCTATGTTTTCAGGAGAAGCACATCATGTCAGAACGCAACGTCCTGCTGAAGAACGTGAAACACCCCTTCCTGGTTGGCCTTCACTTCTCCTTCCAAACTGCAGACAAGTTGTATTTTGTTCTAGACTACATCAATGGTGGAGAGGTAAGCAGTAAGAAAATGAAATGGTGTTTCCTATCATGTGCGTGGTGGTAGGACAGACTATTTTCACCCTTCCTTTCAAATAAGAAAGAATTTACAAGGGGAAAGGTCAGGGGGTAAAAGTTAGTAGATTGAATGTTTACAGCCTGCCAAGTTTTGAACTACCAAAGGTTCATTAGGCCATTTCCTGCTATTGTTCTTCCTCGCTATATATGTTGAGTCTAATTAAGCACATTGTTAGCAGGCTTTGGCGCCATGTACGCAACTTTGTTCTCTCTCTCTCCTGTAGTTGTTCTACCATCTCCAGAGGGAGCGTTGCTTCCTGGAGCCCAGAGCCCGTTTTTACGCTGCTGAAATTGCCAGTGCATTGGGCTACTTGCACTCCCTCAACATTGTCTATCGGTAAGCAGCCTCCTCCAGTTTATCAGACTGCTAGAAAACATGTGCTGTGTTGAATAAGCATTAAAAGGCTGATCTCATTTTGAGCTCAGAATTGCTTTTAATTTGTTTTTTATTGGTAACTTAGTGGAGTTCTGCAAACAGTTGCACCTACACTGTTCTGACTGTGGCTCCTCTAATGATGGCTTGCCTTCTTTCATCTTCTCTCACAGTGACCTGAAGCCAGAGAATATCCTGCTCGATTCACAGGGCCACATTGTCTTGACTGACTTTGGGCTCTGCAAAGAAAACATAGAGCACAATGGCACAACCTCCACCTTCTGCGGCACACCAGAGGTACGGCCACTCAGCACACCTCTGGCAGAGCAGCAGCAAGTGCTGACCTGTCAGTGAAAACCAACATCTGCTGTGTATATTTATGTCCGGTTAGGCAAGCAGGGAAGGGGGCGTTCTGGGTCTTGTAATATCAGGCTGCCAGTGAGGACATGTAAAGACACATTAAGAGTAATCTCTGGAGCCTTCTTCTTGTATAAAGAGCTTGTAGCTTTCTGGTAGCTTAGATATTGCTGCAATTCAGTAAGGTGCTGTCACTCAGAAATGGGGAGGCCTTCCTGATTATAGCAATCCCTTTGGCTAACGTGGCTCTCTTCCTTGCCTTACACAGTATCTTGCACCTGAAGTTCTTCATAAGCAGCCCTATGACCGGACTGTGGACTGGTGGTGCCTTGGAGCAGTCCTTTATGAGATGCTTTATGGCCTGGTAAGCAGCAAATCCTTCATGACAGCTCAAACTATCTTACCTGTCCTTTCCCCACAAGAAACCCCCTGCCTGCCTGTCAGCCTCATTAACCTGACTCTCCTCTTCCCACAGCCACCCTTCTACAGCAGGAACACAGCAGAAATGTATGACAACATCCTGAACAAACCCTTACAGCTGAAGCCAAATATTACCAACTCGGCTAGACATCTCCTGGAAGGCCTTTTGCAGAAGGACAGGACAAAGAGGCTTGGTGCCAAGGAGGACTTTGTAAGTGCAAACTGGCCAGTTCCTGTAGGCAGCACAGGAGGGTGACTAAGCCATACTGTTTACATTAACTTGGGTCTGAATTAATCGATTTTTCTCTCTGTAACAGATGGAGATTAAGAATCACATCTTCTTCTCCCCAATTAACTGGGATGATCTCATTAATAAGAAGATTACACCCCCTTTTAACCCAAATGTGGTATGTATCTCTTCTAATTATAGAACGTCTCTAGTCTCTGTGGGGTGCCTAGGAGCTGGGGAAACCTGGCCGGATGGCTGTGTTTGGGGAACACAGCTTTTCCTTCCCCAGTGGCAGTGCAGGCAAGGTTAAAAATAAGCAGTAGCTGAATTTTTGCTGATGAACAATCTAAATTTATCTGGGCTTGTTTGCATCTCACATGCTTTGTTTGCATGGCTATTTAGAAATAATCCTCATTATCCCCATTTTATGAAAGGGGAAGGTAAGGTTTAGAAAACAGTGCCTTATGGGATGCTAACATCTAAAGAGAAGGACCTGGTTGGGGAGGTTGTTCTCCTTCACTCTCTGAGCTTTTTCTAAGCTAAATTTAATAACCAGCCCAGAGATCAAAGTGTGTCCCCCTGCACATTGCTGCGTGGCAGAGTGGTGGTGTGTTTGTTGTTTGGTTTCTATTGCATGAGCTTAGTTGGAAGGTAGAGGTATTAAATCTTGCTTTTAGTGGGATAATACGTACCAGGATACAAGAGAAGGTCAAAACCAGTACTGGCAAAGACGCTGTGATTAGCAGCACAAGGCTGCTTGTCCCCGTTTTGAATGGAAACCTCCTACTCGTAAAACGTTTTGTTCTAAGTGTTGCATCTTTCCTTTTCTTCCCTTTCTGCAGAGTGGCCCCAATGACCTGCGACACTTTGATCCGGAGTTTACAGATGAGCCAGTCCCCAACTCCATCGGACAGTCCCCAGACAGCATTCTCATCACCGCCAGCGTCAAGGAAGCCGCCGAGGCTTTTTTGGGCTTCTCCTATGCCCCACCCGTGGACTCTTTCTTGTGAACGTTTTTCTTTATCTCTTAAAATAATAACAACAACAACAACTACTATTATTGTTTTTATTTTTGTTTGGCCTTCTGGTGGCACTGCCAGTTGACCAGTCATCTTGAAAAGAGAATTTGCACATTTCCACCATGGCAGCTTTGCAGCCTTAATTTCAACTACACCGTTTGCTGGAAGCGATTTTGAAGAGCACATCACTCTCTAAACGAGCTCTACAGGCTTTTTCATTTCCTTTGTTCTTCCCCCAAAGCGGTGCTGTCTCCTCGGGAAAGAAAGAAGAGTGGCTGCTGCCACAGCCTGCCGTGGCAGATCGTAGGAGTAAGAAAGAACAAGCCGGTTTGAACATCGTGCTCCGAAAAGCCTTGCCTGAAGATCTGTCTGAACGTGATGAGGATATTATGAAATGTGCCTTTTTCTGATGAGATCTTGTGAGCGCCAAAGCTTTCCCCGTTGCAGATTGTGTTTCTCAGTTCATTTATGTGGGTTTACTATGTGAACAAATGGTATGCGTGTGGTCTGCGTACTACAGATGGACTTAGTTTAAAAGCATCAGTGTGACACTTGCAGGATACCACAATGTGGGGCATTGTTTGTTTCTTCCATATTTGGAAGATAAATTAAGTGTAATTTTGAAATTTCTTTTGTAAATCTATACAGTCAGCTAAAAAAGATTTGAAATGGGCTCACAGTTCCTTGTATCCAAATGCTTGACAGAAAGCATTGCTGCTATGAAAAAAAAAAAAAGAGATTTCTATTTTTAGAAAGGGTTTTTATGGACCAAAATGCCCCAGCTGCAGTCAGTCAAAGCTGTTGGTTTATTTTTTCTTTATTTTATTCCCCCCCCCCCCTTCCTTTTTGTTTTTTTCTTAAGTTTAAAAGATGTCATCTGTAAAATGGGCATTATTTATGGGTTTGGGGATTGGGGATTATTTTTTTTCATTCCTGGTTGTATGTATTGTAAAGAAAAGATCTGTACATTCAGTTGTAACTCTAGATGTATATTTAAACTTACAGACTTACTTGTAATGTATACCATCATTGTAATGTAATATAATTAACATGGTTACATGTATCTTGGTTTTGGTTTTGGTTTTGGTTTTTTTTCTGGTGACCAAACCCATTGGTTTGCAGTAAAATACTTCCACAAACTTGTAATTGCTTTAAAATTTTAAACCAAGAGATTTTTCTCCCTTGGGGAAAAAAAAAAATAAATAAGCAGCTTCAGAGGGAAACAAAAAATGTGAGCTGTCAGTCAGCTTACATTACCTGGGTAATTTTGCTGAGATGTGTGTTGGTTATTCTGTCAAGCTGCAGCTCGGCACAAAACACTTGGTCCTCCCACTGGTGGAGTGGGCGTTTGGCAGTGTGAGTGCCGTGCTACAACTGTTCACGCTTCCCACAAGCAGTGAAGGTACTGCCCTCTGCTGTTTGCAAAGCATAACTACAGCTGAGCTGTTCCGGGACTATGCTGCAGGCTCACAGAATTTCTTAGATTGGAAAAGACCTTCAAAATCATCGAGTCTGATCATTAGTTTCACACTGACAAGTCCTTGACTAAACCAAATCCCTCAGCACAACATCTAATCACTATGAACTGCTACGGTTGGAAAGGAGCACCAGGATCATCCAGTCCAACCTTCATCCCAGCATCCTTCATCACTAAAAGCAGGGTTTTTTTTAACAGTGATGGAAGCTCCTTACCCAGGAGTCCATCCTGGAGCATCAAATGTTGCTGCTGTGACTTGGAGGAGATTAATGTACCCTGAGCTTACCAGTGTGCCAAAATCTCTGCTGAGGAGGTGTATTTCATTATCTGATCACATGCTTACCTGGGTGAGGTAATCCTGCCTATTCATCTAGAACTGAGCTGTTGGATATAGAGTTTTACTAGTACTAGTGGGTGGCCTGCAAGAGGGACTCTGAGCCGAGAATAAAGAATGAATAGCTTCTTCTGGAGTGACCCCATTCAATTTCTTCTAAACAGGGATGAATGGCTTCATTTCACAAGGGGGTGGGTGTCTGCACCTTGTTTACAATTCTCATCCACTGGTTACTGCAGTTGGTGGTCTTTGCAGTTTGCAGAATCATTCGAGCAGTTGCTGAGAAAGACCTGGACAAAGTCAACTGTTGTTCTGGCCACTGTGATAAAGGCATTGCAAACAAAGTTCTAAGCTTGATAGTTCTATTTCCCACAAAAACATGCAAGTAACTGCACCTTTTATTATCCATTGGATGCAGGAACAACAACAACAAAAATACTACCCCACCCCACCCCCCCAAAAAAATAATACACCTTCAGCTATAAACTGGGAGACTACACTCAGAACTGAAAATGCTAATTTATAGCAGCCAAGAAACCTCCTTTCTTTCAGATCATGTTAGTATAATGAGAGTGAGGCAGTCACATCCCCCTCAAACTCCCAAGAGTCTGGAATTCATGCTCAATAATTCTTTGAGTAGTCTGCTGACAGGCCTTGCAAACTCTTCCAGCGTTATAATGTGCCTGAAACATCTTTTGTGATGATGATTTTGTAGGCTAGAGACGTTGAAATATATACTGCTAATTGGCTTTTGCTGTAGCAAAAGGAACTGCACCCAAGTTTCGTGATAGGCATTATCTTTGCCCCACATTTCCCAGGTGTTAGCAAGGTGCTAAGTGCAGATATGTGAGCAGAGAGCTGCAGCCCGAGGGTGAGAAAACATTAAATACTGTCCACCCTTTGGAAAAAACAACCCTAATGCAATCAGCAGTATGGACCTTCAGCGACTCAGAGGTGTACATTGGGTGCCTTTCATCTTTGCTACATGTAGGGCATTATGATGGTTTACTTTTAAGAGCCAATGTCTGATTGTAATTTTAACCGTTCTGCCATGCATGGGCTCATTATGAGGCTGCTGATTTGTGCAGAAGTCTGCAACTGCTAGAGATGAATATTCAACAGGTGCTGCCTCAGTCTTTTTAGGGTAGAAAAGGTGAAAAGTGTCTCCTTCACAGCATCACAGATTCAGAGAATGTTAGGGGTTGGGAGGGACCTCTGGAGATTCTCGGGTCCAACTCCACTGCCAGAGCAGGACCATATAATCCATGATTCTAATCAACCTGAATTTGATGTCACAGTATCACAGTCTCACAGTATCACCAAGGTTGGAAGAGACCTCACAGATCATCAAGTCCAACCTGTTACCAGAGTCCTGCAGTCACGTTTGACAGGAGGGAGCCCATGGCAGTCAGCTGCGTTTTGAGTTTGTTTGTTGTTTGCTCCACAGAATTCCTTGTCTTTAATGTCTGTATTTTCTTAAGAGAAAATGCTCTGAACTAAGAAACAAAGGGCTGGGCCTTCTGAAATCCCTGTTAACACAGGTGTTATTTTGACTAAGAGCTAAATCAGTGGTGGAATTTCACCCATTTATAACATGGGAGTGCTCATCCAGTTTTTCTGCTGGTGGTAGTGCTGTAATTGCCATCAGTCTGGCTAGCTCTTCTTAGCAGAGTGGCTGACCCCATGAACAAAACATTAGCCAATGTTTAAAACAAGCATGATATCTTGTAAGGTGAGAATCCTTGGGCTCTCATATGCCCTTTGGATGGAATGTGTTGATGATAGACACAGAGACATTCAAATACATGAATTCAGACATGTCATGTAGCATAGCTTATCTCCACGTGCCATAAGGCACACACCATGAACCTCGTGAAGATAAGTGAAGCTTCTTAGTGACAGTAGTCAGCAGGCAGTTACTCCTGGAGGGCAGTCTGGATCTTAAGTGAGTTAAGCAGAAGATGTCTCTTTCTTCTCTGACAGGTTTTGAAACAGCAGTGTACATTCTGAACACTTTTCAGAAAGAGTCTGCAAAAAAAATAATCAAGAAAAACAAGACACTTGTTTGCCTTGCATCCTCACTGAGACCTTTCTACAGAGAGCTGAGGGGGGGTGGGAAGACAAAAAAGAAGGAGGTTGGTCAGAAAAGAGCTTTAGGTGATGGTGCCAAGTGGACATTTCACTTGGCTTATCTAAAGTTAGGACAGAGGAATCCTGGTCCACCTGTACTCGTCTAAGTACCTATACTCTCCTGTTTAACAGCAGTACCAACTCTGCAGGTGTTTCTGTGGCTACAGTTAGCCCAGCAGAGCTACCTAAGATGGATTACAGCAAAGAAGGTTTCTTGCATCCCTCATATTTACAGCTCCATAGATCAAGACCAACATACGAAGATGGGGATAAAATTTTCCATGCTGCCTGGAATTGTCTGTGGAAAGTTTCTGCAAAGCTGCTTCCAAAAACACTTTAAAAAATACTATTAGAAGAGGAAAACTTTGAAGAGTTAACACAGATATGAACTGCATTTATGTCTTAAATTAGAGACCATTTGGCCAGCAGATTGCTGTAGTGTCAGGCAGAGTTTTCAGTGGAAGTTCTTTTTGAAAGACTGAAGTGCAGTAGTGTGTGGCTTTCCCGTAGCATGTATGTAATCACCACACATTTCTCCTTGGTCACTTGCAGTTATGTGGAGTGAGTTTTCCAACTCTGGATGTTTGCAAGCCCTGGGAAGAGCAGGGGTCTGTTGTTTACGCAGAAGTTGCCTTCTGCTCCATCTGTTGGAGTAAAAGAGGAGCGTGGAGACCTCTGTGCATGGCGATAGAGCAGGTAAAGCACAGAGAGCCCTGGCAGTGAGCACGCCTCTTTGCCCGGATGGCAAAAAGCTGAAGGGAGTCACCATCCCCAGCGGCTGGTTGCTGCCTTTGCGCCGCGCCTGGGCGGCGTCAGCCTGGAGCAAGGGCGACACCCTGTGGCCGCTGCCGTGCAGGACCGAGCTCGCAGCTCCAGCGCCTCTGCCGCACGCCTCAGCTGCTGTTGGCAGCGGCGTCTTTTCCTGAAGCTGTGCAACCCTTGATAAGCCCAGACAAACCCTTTCCCTGTCAGGTGCGGGCTCCTCTGTAACATCCCTCTCTGGGTCTACCAGCCTTTCATAAAATCACAGAATTGTCAGGGCTGGAAGGGACCTGAAGGATCATCTAGTTCCAACCCCCCCTGCCATGGGCAAGGACACCTCACACTAGATCATGTTGCTCAGACCCCCATCCAGCCTGGCCTTAGAGACCTCCAGGGATGGGGCTTCCACCACCACCTCCCTGGGCAACCTGTTCCTTTAAGATGCATCCAGTTAATGCAACACTCTTCTCCACATTATTTTTCTCAATGCAGATTGTTGGCTGCTACAAAAAAACAGTGTTCCCTTGCTGCCCCACTCCCTGTCCTCTGGCAGGCAGGAATAAGCAGCACTGAATGCACAGTAGCAGGCAAGAACCACTTTACACTGTGTCCATGGATTCCTTCACTAGTTCCATGTTTGGGAAGATTGAGCTGTTTAGTGAATGATTCCCTGTTTTGGCCTGTTTATTCAGTAAGGTCCATGCAGGAAGAGATGAGGAACTTGGTACTTTGTGGATGGTCTCACATGTTGATGAAAAGATATCCCACAGTCTAGGCCATCCTCCATAAATGCAATATATGAAGCACATAAATAAGTGGTTTATAGGATAAGGTCTAAGAAGGCTTAGACCTTATCCTTCTTTCTCAGCACTCATCAACATCCTTCTCTGCTTTACAGTCTATACTTCTGAGTGTTGTCTGGTGGTCTGGTACAGAGATTTTCTGTGTGGTATAGAAACTATATGTATCTTTACTTCTGTAAGGATGCAATCCCCGTTGTAGTATGCTGGAGAGTGGAGTAGAGATCTAATGTGGAGTCCTATGTGTCTTAAAATAGAGATCTAATGTGGAGTCTTATGTGTCTTAAAAAATGTAAGCTAGTCAGTCACCATTTTTGCTCTTCCAAGTGAAATCAACTCATTAGAGCAGATAAATGCACACACTACTTTGAATATAGCTATACAGCCAGTGTCTGCCCAGACACAAAGTCTGTTGCTTACAGAGAAGTTTCCTGCTAAGAACTGTGCTGTATCATCTCAGTTATACATGTTAAAAATCCCCTTTCTATGGATTTGAACAGAAGGGTTGTATGCCATACAAGTGCAACTAACACCCCACTGTGCTGAGGTAGGCTGAAGTAAGAGATGGAGGTGACATGTAGGTATGCAGCTTTCCCAAAGGGATGGACTATTCCATTTGCTTCTTGTAAGTGATGATCAGACAAGAAGTCATGGGACGTGGTTTACTGAGTAATGGCAAAGACAGTCTCAGATAGGGCTTACATTTCCAGGCTTGAGTCTGAAGTTTCTCTGTGCTCCAGTTTATTCATCTTGGGAGACTGGATCACAGGCACAGCCCTAGCTAGACACCATCCTTAAACTCAAGAAACATAGGTTGGTGGTGTGGGTGCCAGCAATTCCAGCCATCATGTCACTTGGAAGTTATGATTTACTGTGGTGTTTTGAGTGGTAAGTTTGCAGACTTGGACTAAACCTTCCAAGAACCATTTCTGCTTAGCAATTATCCAAGTACTATGTTATTCAACAATTTTATTCATCAGTAAGATTCTATTCAACTACTTTGTTCACCAGTTATAAATATGGAATATCACCAATGCATGTTACACTTCAGTAAACACTCTGTGACTAAGTTAATTAACTTATATTGCTTTATATATATGGATCAGCCCTGAATCAGCTCCCTTTACAGTGACTTTACTGTTTACAGAGAGAAACAGGTACCCAGGGAGATCAACTGACCTGTGTCTTCAGCAGAGATGGTGGTCCCTCTGGAGGGGATGGTCTCTTTCTATTGTCTATAAAGGGAGTTTTCACTGATTAGTAAATGCAGTTGGTTCAATAAGATTCATACACACCCCCAAGTGATCATTTAGCATGTGCATAGTTTGCTTAATGTGGCTGTGTATTTAGCAGACCACATTACAGGCACATGGGATTGATATCAAAAGGATGCAGAACTGACTCAAAATGATGCAGCTCGCCAGGGAGTTGAAGTATTTTACCTTTGCAGATGGTGATAAACCCTGTAAGCAATTAAAAACATTTAGCAAAGAAACTCTGTATTGATTCAGAACACCACTGCAAGGCAGTAGAAGGCTTATCAGATGTGATGATTAACATATCTCCAAAGCATGGATTCTAAAAGCATGGTTTACACATGGCTGGTGACATACTGCTGTTTATGTTGTGGTTGCTGAAAAGAAATGTTTCAGCAACTGAGAACAAGGAGAGAAGAAGAGCAAGAAAGGGAAAGGGAAAGGGAAAAGGAAAGGGAAAGGGAAAAGGGAAGGGAAGGGAAGGGAAGGGAAGGGAAGGGAAGGGAAGGGAAGAGAAGAGAAGAGAAGAGAAGAGAAGAGAAGAGAAGAGAAGAGAAGAGAAGAGAAGAGAAGAGAAGAGAAGAGAAGAGAAGAAAAAGACATTGCCTTGTTGTTTCTAAAGCACCCATCACTTTGGCTACCTTACCCTGAAATCTGTATTATCCACATGACCTTGTATCTCTTGGCATGTTGCCATCAGGAAAAATATTGTGACAGGTAATGGCTGCAAATATGTAAGATGCTGGGACACTCCATTAGAAAACAATGTCCAGAAGGGTAGTTCTAGTGTGAAACGGTGCCAAAATCTACAGAGTTACACTAAATCACATAAACCTGTAAAGAATTTTTGCATGCAACATGAGAGCATCGTTAGCAGAGCCGTTCAGCTAGCGTGATTAAAACCAAACAATTAATGAGAGCCTGTTACCATCTGGGTAAAAAAGAATTCAACATGAAATTCTGTTCATGCTGCAATCCTGTGGTTAGTCACCCTGAGCCAGGTTAAAGAACCTTCCGACACACAACGCTCACAATGTTTTCACTCCAGTTTTCCCTCAGGCTTCAGTGGGATTGTTTACACAAATGAAAGTTAACACCAGTGAGTCCCTGCTCTACCATTCTGTGTACTCCAGCTCTCGCTGATGCATTCAGATGAGCTTTGTCGGTGTGGTTTACTGTTTTCCTTCACTCCACTCCAACCACGCAGCTTCTGTTGCAACTGACAGGCTAGATGTACCGTGTCTGCTGGTTTCCATGTCACCTCAATTGGAGCAGACTGTTGAGAAAGACTGGTAACAGAACCAGCAAGTTTCTTTGCCTTAATGAGCAATTGCCCATCAGCTGAGGTATGTTCTGCCCCTGCCAGAGCCTGCAAAGTAAAACTTACAGGGTTAAGCCACCTATGATTTGTTCTACAATGCAGCTGGGGTAGACCAACAGTGCTGGTGTGCTTCACAGACCACTGAGCCAAAATAGCAGTTCATTTAACCAAAACAAGAGGGTTCCCTGCTTTCTGTCCTGCACTGGGACTGTCACAGAACAAGCATCTGGCACAGAGATGGGGACAGGAACATAAGCCAGCAGTGTGCCCAGGTAGCCAAGAAGGCCAATAGCATCCTGCCCCTGTACTCAGCACTGGAAAGGTCACATCTAGAGCAGTGTCCAGTTCTGGGGCCCTCAATTTAAGAAAGATGCTGAGGTGCTTGAACATGTCCAGAGAAGGGCAGCAAGGCTGTGAGGGGCTGCAGCACAGCCCTGTGAGGAGTGGCTGAGGGAGATGGGGGTGTTCAGCCTGGAGAAGAGGAGGCTCAGGGCAGACCTTATTGCTCTCTACAACTACCTGAAAGGAAATTGTAGCAGGTGGGGTTGGTCTCTTCTGCCAGGCACTCAGTGGCAGAACAAGAGGACACAGTCTCAAGCTGCACCAGGGCAGGTTTAGGCTGGATGTCAGGAAGAAGTTCTTCACAGAAAAAGTGATTGGCATTGGAATGGGCTGCCCGGGGAGGTGGTGGAGTCACCGTCCCTGGAGGTGTTTAAAAGGATACTGGGTGAGGCACTTACTGCCATGGTTTAGTTAATTAGAAGGTGTTAGGTGATAGGGTGGACCCAATGATCTCGAAGGTCTTTTCCAGCCTGGTTAATTCTGTGATTCTGTGAGGGGAAGCAGGACTCCATCACTCTGGCAAAAGTGAAGCTTTAATTTGGCTTAGCAATATCGAGCTCATCAGAGCCACTGATGGTCACCCAGTTGAGCTATGGAAAAATGGATCCCTTTGAATTATTGCATTGTAACTGCAGTTTATGGGTTGAGGCAGGTTGCTAGCTGTGGGCAACAGGACCTTCAGTGTTGTTTTGCTTGTGAATAAGCCAGGTAACAGGGCTCAGGGCTACAGTTCCACCGTGCACTTGAGATATTCCTGAACTATGCAACATCTTTCAAAGGGTTCTGTGCTTCAGCTGTAGTGTCCACATGAAGGCTGTGAGAGAAGCAGTGTCATCCTCCAGATAAGCATAAACTGAATCCAGATACTATCTTAAGGATGTTCATACATCTGGATTTTTCTTCTTATTATTAGGTAGTCAGGTCTCAAATTCCTTCAGACATCCAGGAGTGTGCAACCTAAGTGTCTGAATCTTTTGAGGTCCTTTCCATGATTCTGAATACAGTTCATGCATTTTAACTTGATGGATTGATAAACACAATCTATTCAACCTACTTTCAAAAGACTGGTCATTGTCAGGTAAGATAAAACAGAGTCAGGTTGATTTTTACCTCTCTATCAGTTTGATACTGGCAGAGCAGCTTTGCCACTACAGAAATTAGTCTGAGCTACTGCTGTGGAGTTAAAAACCAATAATTCCATAAGCACTTTAAAATTACAAGCAGGGCTTTATAGTTAATTAAAAACCCCAACACAATATATCCTTACTTTTTCCAGCTTTTATGTGACCTTTTCCCAGTTTTTTGTGTCCTTTCTAAGTGAGACAAATCATAGAATCATAGAATGGTCTAGGTTGGAAGGGACCTCAAGGATCATCCAGCTCCAACTCCCTGCCATAGGCAGGGACACCTCCCACTAGAGCAGGCTGCTCAAGGCCTCATCCAGCCTGGCCTTAAACGCCTCCAGGGAGGAAGCATCCACAACCTCCCTGGGCAACCTGTGCCAGTGCCTTACCACCCTCACTGTAAAGAACTTCCTCCTAACATCCAGTCTAAATCTCCCCTCCTCCAGCTTAAACCCATTCCCCCTCGTCCTGACATTACCAGACCTTGTCAATAGTCCCTCCCCAGCTTTCCTGTAGGCTCCCTTCAGATACTGGAAGGCCACTCTAAGGTCTCCCAGGTAATCTATAATCCCAGGTATCTACAAAGTGTGAGGAATTGCAAACAGGTTCTTTGCATCTACCCTCTGGCATTTCATGTGGGTGCACATGAAGCAAGCAGGAGTTGTTTTCCCCACGTGTAGCCAACTATATGCCCTCTATTCAGTGCTTCCATTTCAACTAAGCTTTTTCATCTGTTGCAGAAAATACATTATCAGGTGATCAGGTCATCCTGTAAGTTCTCTTCAAGTGAAAAAATTAAAATGCTGCCTGGGTCCCAGAATTGCTTTTTGAAGAGACCATTTAAAAATAGAAATTAATACTTCTCCCTGAAGGAAGATTCTAGAACTCAATTTGCAGTGCTCTTGTACTCCTGGCACAGTGCTCATTGCTGATGGATGACACTTAGGTATACTTTATTAGTCATACAGGCACATGCAGTACCCAAACCCATTACACGTGGAGATAAAGTACACATTGCTTATGGTTTAAAATCCAGCAGCTATCTACGTAACCACATATGAGAAATAGGCTCTATTATAACTCTATTTATCCATCACTGAGTAACAGATTGCAATTGCAATTTGCTTTCACAAAGATGACAGCTGAAAACCTGCCACCCCAGCTGCCTGTGATGCTCTCTGCCCTTTGTCATACCCTTGGCTCCATGTTTCTGTCAAATTCAGTAAAGGGTATTTCTTTGTGACCAGGAAATCTCACATCTTCTCTTTTCCCAACCTAGACTGTGCTTAGTTTGCTATATAAGATACTGATGTGCACCTTAGACAGCTTTCTCCCCAAGTCTTTTGATTTAGTTTCTGCCCTATTTGTGACACAGCAAGCCCCAACACTATGATCCAACTTTATCTTTTTAAATTAGAGACACCTCTAAGAAAGCACCATCAGAGCTGAAAAGTAAGGACTCACACATCCCAGACTTTCCTGCATCACAGGATCACAGGATGTTAGGAGCTGGAAGAGACCTTTGGAGATCTTCGAGTCCAACCCCTCTGACAGAGCAGGACCAGAGAATGTAGTACAGGTCAGACAGGAACACATTCAGACAGGGCTTGAAAGGCTCCAGAGAAGGAGACTCCACAACCTCTCTGGGGAGCCTGTGCCAGTCCTCTGTGACCCTTACAGGAAAGAAGTTCTTCCTCATGTTGGGGTGGAACTTCCTGTGCTGTAGTTTGCATCCATGCATCTATCATCATAGAATCACAGAATCATAGAATGGTTTAGGCTGGAAGGGACCTCAAAGATCATCCAGGTCCAACCCCCTGCCATAGGCAGGGACACCTCTTACTGGAACAGGTTGCTCAAGGCCTCATCCAACCTGGCCTTGAACACCTCCAGGGAGGGAGCAGCCACAGCCTCCCTGGGCAACCTGTGCCAGTGTCTCACCACCCCTACTGTAAAGAACTTCTTCCTAACATCTCGTTTACGTNCTAACATCTAGTTTAAGTCTCCCCTCTGCCAGTTTAAGCCCAATACTCCTCATCCTGTCATTACAAGACCTTGTCAATAGTCCCTCCCCAGCCTTCCTCTAGCCCCTCTTCAGGTACTAGAAGGTCACCACAAGATCTCCTTAAAGCCTTCTCTTCTCCAGGCTGAAGAGCCCCAACTTTCCACTTTCTATTTCCAGGAATGCTTTTTTTAATCCTACCTGAGATTTTTAATTCACAGACTAACTAGATACTTGTTTAAGCATATTTAGGCTCCATATTAGTTCTGGAGGCTCTAAATCCAAACAAGAATTTATTCCTATTTGAAAGACTGAAAATTTCCTCTCAGTCCTTTTTTAAACTGGCCAGTTTTCAAAAAGGGGAAAAAAAATCAACATAAATTAAAACAATTAAAAACAAAGGAGAAAATCTGCTGTTGTTTGTGTCAATGTAAAGAGTCATTAAGTTTTCATAGCTAAAACTGGAAGCAAAAGTTTGTCGTCGTAGTTATTACTACTAAATAGGTGAGTCCTGCTAAAGAACGGAGCAGCCTGGCAGTGATCTGCTCCCACAATGCTACCCATTTCCTTTTTTAGCTTTAAGCACAATGCTTTTTATTGCTCTTCCTAAATTTAGACTGTCTCTCTTTCCAAGTTTACAGTGTCCTCTCATGTTCACCAAAAACTGGGAGCCTTTTGCAACAGCTCTAAATAAGGTGAAGCACTACTGCCAAATGACTTGCTGGCTAAGGCTGAAAACACACTGATTATACCATCCAGCTATAAGAAGCTTGTGAGTTCAAATGTGGTATTTCCAGGAAGCTTAGTCCTCTAGAAATGTGCCCTTATTTAATGATTTGTTTGCTTGGTTGTTTATCTACTTTTTTGTTTGTTTGTTTGTTTTGTTGGAATCTGCACTCTGGAAAGGCAACCAGAAAAGTGCTGCTACTAAAATGAAAAGCCACTTCAGAAGCTAGGTGATTACATCAAATGCAAAACCTACCCCCCACCCCCTCCTTCTTCAGCTTGCCAATATAGAATAGAATAGAATAGAATAGAATAGAATAGAATAGAATAGAATAGAATGGAATAGAATAGAATGGAATAGAATAGAAGAGAATGGAATAGAATCGACCAGGCTGGAAGAGACCTCCAAGATCATCCAGTCCAACTCATCACCCATCCCTATCCAGTCATCTAGACCATGGCACTAAATGCCTCATCCAGTCTCTTCTTGAACACCTCCAGGGACAGTTACTCCATCACCTGTGGAAGAGGAAAACATCTGCAAAGGTAACTGCAAACTTATTCAATGGTTTACCTAAGCCATTGCTGATGGAGCTGCACAATGTTTGGCAGCCACATTTGCCATTGGGGTCAGGTGATTCATGAGCAATGTACAACTTTCTGGGAAGGGACTCTTTTGTTTCCTGTTGCCTGGCCTCTGACCTGATCATCAGCAAAGGTGAAGTTCCTGGTGGTGTGCTAAGGGCTGTGCACTACAACTCTGGGCTATTGTGTACCCTTATCTCCTGGAGCAGCAGGATGTGTGATGGCCATGCTCTTCTCTGGAAAAGCACACTGAGGCCTGCAACTGCATTGTTCATGGAAAAATACAACTCTCCAGCAACTGGAGCAATGAACATAGCCTGTGTCTCTGACCCTCTCACAGGATGAGGTGTCAAGGCGAGGCCGTGTTAAGACCTGGGGATGATAGGTTAGATAAGGCTTCAACCTGACACTGCTGCACCGACATGGAGATGAAGAGGGGAATAAAATTGGGATGCTACATTGCTGTGGGGAAAAAAAAAGAAGGAGAATTTTGAGAAGCCACAAATTGCTACAGCAGAAAGGCAGTGTTGGTGGTCCCTTTGGGATGCTCCTGTTGCTAGAAGTGTGAGAGACACAGGGGAAATTTAGACCTGCTGCTGCCACCCCAGGCTCCGATTATCTATACCTTGCATAGCATGTCACAGCAAATTTTTGTTAGCTGCAATATTGCTTGCAGCTGAGATGTGACAATCACTTGCTGAGCACAGCCTCCAAGCTGCTCTGGAAGAGGAAGGGTAACTAAATGCATAATGCCATAGCAAAGGCATTGTCTGGCTATGTTCCTAATGAGTTAAGTTGTTGCTGTGACTGGAGCCTAGATCCTTACCTAGCTGCAGCCTGCCAAGTGTTACAGACTTCAGAGTAGCCATGGGGCTAGTGTATAAAACATCCCTTCTCATCCTCATTTACTGAGCTGGCCACAGGAAAGAAAGAGCACAGAAGCTAATTTCAAATCCTTACTTTAATTTGTTCTCTTATTAGTGAACAGTTCATTTTTAAATCATGGTCTAACTGCTTCAAAATAACTGCTCAGTATACTTATGTTGGAATGATCCAACTTTTCCCAGCTATCCCTTAAGGTGGTAACTCTCTAGTTATATATACATACATATATGTACATGTACATTGAGTCAGTCATCAACAAGTTTGCAGATGACACCAAGCTGGGGGCTGATGTGGCTGGGTTGGAGGGCAGAAGGGCTCTGCAGCGGGACCTTGACCGCCTGGACAGATGGGCAGAGTCCAATGGGATGGCATTCAATGGCTCCAAGTGCAAGGTGCTGCACTTTGGCCACAACAACCCCATGCAGAGATACAGGCTGGGGTCAGAGTGGCTGGAGAGCAGCCAGACAGAGAGGGATCTGGGGGTGCTGATTGATACCCACCTGAACATGAGCCAGCAGTGTGCCCAGGTGGCCAAGAGAGCCAGTGGCATCCTGGCCTGCATCAGGAATGGTGTGGCCAGCAGGAGCAGGGAGGTCATTCTGCCCCTGTACTCTGCACTGGTTAGACCACACCTTGAGTACTGTGTTCAGTTCTGGGCCCCCCAGTTTAGAAGGGACATTGAGATGCTTGAGCGTGTCCAGAGAAGGGCAACGAGGCTGGTGAGAGGCCTCGAGCACAGCCCTACGAGGAGAGGCTGAGGGAGCTGGGATTGTTTAGCCTGGAGAAGAGGAGGCTCAGGGGAGACCTTATTGCTGTCTACAACTACCTGAGGGGTGGTTGTGGCCAGGGGGAGGTTGCTCTCTTCTCTCAGGTGGCCAGCGCCAGAACGAGAGGACACAGCCTCAGGCTGCGCCAGGGGAAGTTTAGGCTCGAGGTGAGGAGAAAGTTCTTCACTGAGAGAGTCATTGGCTACTGGAATGGGCTGCCCAGGGAGGTGGTGGAGTCGCCGTCCCTGGAGCTGTTCAAGGCAGGATTGGACGTGGCACTTGGTGCCATGGTCTAGCCTTGAGCTCTGTGGTGAAGGGTTGGACTTGATGATCTGTGAGGTCTCTTCCAACCTTGGTGATACTGTGATACTGTGATATATATATATAGGGCAGCAGGAACAGAGAGGTGATCATCTCTCTCTACTCAGCACTGGTGAGGCCACATCTCAAGTACTGTGTTCAGCTTTGGGCCCCTCAATACAAGCAGGATATTGAGGTTCTGGAGCATGTCCAGAGAAGGGCAATGAGGCTAGTGAAGAGCCTGAAGCACATGGAGGAGCATCTGAGGGAGCCAGGGTTGTTCAGGCTGGAAAAGAAGAGGCTGAGGGGAGACATCATTGCAACTACCTGAAGGGAGTTCGGATTGAGGAGGGGGCAGCCTCTTTTCCTTGGTGTCAAGCAACAGGACTAGAGGAAATGGTTTCAAGCTGTGCCAGGGGAGGTTCGGGATGGATGCTAGGAAATATTTCTTCACAGAGAGGATTATCAAACATTGGAATGGTCTGCCCAGGGCAGTGGTGGAGTTGCCATCCCTAGGGGTGTTTAAGCAGCCTGTGGAGATTGCTCTTAGAGACATGGTTTAGGATTGACCCTAAACTTGGTCGAAGGTTGGACTGGATGATCTTTGAGGTATCTTCCAGCCAGATGTTTTCTGTGACTCTGTGGTATATATGAGTGTGTGTGTGTGGTGTGTGTATTTTTTCTTTTTCTTCTTTTTTTTTTGTTTTTTTACACACACAGAGTGAGAAAAATGCTCAGCTCCAAAAGCAGAAATCTGTGTGAGCAGTTCCTCGGAAATAGTTTGGTACAAAGCGTTATTCCAGAATAATTAGCCTGCCAAATTCATGCAAGTCCCAAGAGCAGCTCTTGAACTGAAACTATCCTGCACTTTCCTCCAGCTTCTTTGTAAAACTGTCGTGTTGGCGCCCCCTAGTGGAAGAATTCTCTCAAGGTAGCTCAAAAAAAACACCCTATTAAAAACAGCAGATTTTTTGGTTCCCTAAACAAGTATTAATCTGAACCCCCTAAAAAGAGATACTTATTTTGCTTCTCTGTGCTGAAGAAACACAAATCAACAATACAAAATCTGCTTCAGTGAGGTCATAGAATCATAGAAACAACCAGGTTGGAAGAGACCTCCAAGGTCATCCAGTCCAACCTAGCACCCAGCCCTGTCCAGTCAACTAGACCATGGCACTAAGTGCCTCATCCAGGCTTTTCTTGAACACCTCCAGGGACTGCGACTCCACCATCTCCCTGGGCAGCCCATTCCAATGCCAATCACTCTCTCTGGCAACAACTTCCTCTTAACATCCAGCCTGTACCTCCCCCGGCACAACTTGAGACTGTGTCCCCTTGTTCTGTTGCTGGTTGTTCTGTTGCTGATTGTTCTGTTGCTGATCATCCAGTCCAATCCCCCTGCAGAGCAGGATCACCTAGACCAGATCACACAGGAACGCGTCCAGGGTTTTGAATACCTCCAGAGAGGGAGACTCCACAACTCCCCTGGGCAGCCTGTTCCAGGGTTCTGATCAGAGTTTATATCTCTCCATGACAGACTGTGTCCATTTCCAAGGTTGAGACCACAGCCTGGAACAAACCAAACAAGGTGAAAATACTGTCTAACCCTGTAGGTTACAAGGAGGAGCAGCAATGGCTGTGGTTTTGCAGTCTGAGCTCCAATGTAACACAGACCTCCAAACCATTATTAACCTAAGGCTATCTGCTCTGTGTACTGAACAAAAGGTGGAGGGCGTGCGAAAGAAACTGCATGCAATAAAGATATTAAACAAGGTATTGTGCATATGCACAAAAGAGCTGAGTTACAGAGGCATGGGCACTTTCTGGGATTTCCCAGCTTCTGCATAACTGCCTCTTGTAATAGTGCCTCCAGGTGCTCCTGTTCACAAAGTAAACCTGTGCTGTACTCAAACATGAAGAATGCACACATATCGTAGTCACTGAGACAAAACCGTTTGGTTATCAGAAGACTAAGTTTAAAAGCAGAAGCTGTTTGCTTCCTTTCCCTGCTTATTGGGGAGGTAGAAGGGGGAAGCACAACATAGGCTGCTGCTGAGACAGCTGAGCTGCTTCTCTACCTTCCTCTTTCCCAGAGTGGTACAGCCAAGGCAGGAAGCATGTCTACGTGGTCTTAGGCACTTCTGGCCCAGGGAGCTGCCCAGAAATCTCTCCTCTCTGAACTCACAGCAACCTACAGCAATCAAATGTCAATTTGATCCACCACCCACTTGGAAATAAAACTTGAGGAGATGGAATGATGTGAGAAGATCTCAAAAGCAGCCATGCCAAATGTGAGAGTAAATCATTGCTGTACTGTTGTAATTGCAGCCTGTGCAGCTCTTGCAGGCTGCAGAGCCCATGCATTGGGTGCAAGCCCATATCTTGCGCCCACCCAGTTGCAGTTACCATGCAGAGCAGTGCAGCACAGTGTAGCTCCTCTACTTCTTCTCCAAGAAGCTCCCTCCAAATCCCACTTGCTCAATGCCATCTGGGAAGAAGCAGGACCTGATGAAGATTGAAACTTTGATGAGGAAGATGGGTCTTCTGTTGCTCCAAGGTCCAAACACCTCTAAACAGACACAGGCAAGAGGGAATACCATTGCAGCTGTGTCCCCCAGCCCCCACTCCTCTGGCTTGCCACGGGTATAAGTGTCACACAGCAAGGAGGATTTCAAGTGACTCAAATGGTTTCAGGATATCCTCAGGCTCTCCCTTCTCACTGGCAAGTTGAAAACATGACTTCTAGGAGTATGTTGCAAAGGTGCTGCACATCTGAGTACTGTCCCTGTGGTCTGTGCCCACTGGTGCCCCATCCATGTCAACAGTATAAGGGCTGAGCTGTTCTAACCATCCTATGGTCATAATCCTGAAGGATTAAATCTCTTCTATACATAAAATTGCTCTTCCTCCTCAGTTTTAACATCCTGTATGTTGAAGATGAAGATAAAATATTAAATGCTTCATATGCTTTTCAGAAAAAGAAAATTAGAAGACCTGTTTAGAAAACATAACTTTAAAAAACTGAAGTTAAAAAAGGCAGAGTTGTTTGCATTCATCTTCTCATTCTTGAATTTCTATGAATGAAGCTCAACTAACTCAGGCTTTCAAGTTCTTGTAACTGATGAGATGGATGATGTGGACATGACAATTGTAAGACTTCTCCAGGAGTGAGACACTTTAACACGTTGCCTCTGATTTCTGTGGTACACGTCCAAGAGTTTCAGAGCTGTCCCAAGGGTATTTGCTTTTAGAACTGGCAAGGGAGCCAAGTCCTACAATGATAGCTAAAGATATATATGTTTAAACATGTTATTAGTCACAAAACCCCACTACACTACAGGGAGAGCTGGTTCAAAGTCTTGCAGTGAACTTCCTTCAGAAGGGAGTAGAAAGTTTGAGTTTCCTTCCCCGATGCTGTAGCTACTCTGTCTCCTTGGGTAGGTCGTTCGGGAGAGAACGTCAGAGCGGTAGGAGCAAGAAAGCATGAGTGTGTATGTGGTGGGGGGATGTGAAAGCATATGCCCTAAACACAACTGAATTTCAGAGCTCTCCATCAGGAGAGGGCAGACACCCACTGCAGAAATCCAAGGTGCAATTCAGGAGAGTCACAGACAAGGAATAAGAGACTTTTCTTAGTGTGGTGGAGTGTATGCTGGTCACTACCTAGGAAAGCTTAAGATTTGGAGAAGAAAGTGGTGCATGAGGGAAATGTTTGAAGTTCCCTGTCTGGAGGGGAAGAAATTGAAGGCAGTGCCAAAACTCCCCACCAGCTTCCTCAAAAGCTAGTGAGATTGATGTGGTCTCTTTCTGATCAAGCTCAAGAAAGAAAATGGGTCTTTCCCTTTTCCAAAGAAGGCAGAATCAGACTAATGAGTTCCCTTAGTCCTCATAAAAGTAGGTGCTGCTCTGGAGTGTCTGATTACTTTTTGTGGTGTGAAAAGAACCTTTAGCCAAGTCAGTAAATCCTGCTTATTGACTTCAGATGTGCAAAAAGCTTTCTTGTGCAATATGTCCACAGGAGGCAAACTCTTACTGAGAGCTAAACTTCATGGCAGAAGCCTACAAAACCATGCTTTGTCTGCGCTGCTGTGACAAGGTTTGATGAAGTTAGATGCCCTATTGAAAGGCTTAGGCATTGTGTGCACGCTGTGTGCTCTGAATTCAATCTCAGACATCTCTTCCTCAGGGACATTCCAGATCAGAGATAGTCTGGTGGCTCTTCAGGGCATCATGTGTCTCCTACACAGCACATGCTGCACCACTGTTACCCCTTTGGCCTCTGCCAATACCTATTTCATCAGTGTGAATTTAAACTGCTAATGCTTTGGTGACTAGCCTGAAATAGAGAGGTTTAAGCCAAGCTGAGCAGAACGGAGGCTGAATCTGAATGAGAAGGGAGGGAGAAGGGCGTTTACTGAATGGAGTTGCTCATAGGTTGGCAGTCCTCACCACAGAGAAGCCAAAGGAGTGCACCAGGACTTCAGAGATGGCCAAGTCCTGATGCTAAGGTCTTGTTTAAAACAGAAGTAACTCAGCCAAGCAGCCATGCTGCCATGGCAGGGATTTTGGTGCTGGGCAGGCCTTCTTGCAAGGCTGTGGTGGGGAGGGACACAGTGTCAGCCCCCAGGCCACAGTGCTCGGCAGCTCCAGGGGGTACTTTGTAAAAACGACCTTGGTAAACTAAACAGAAAATTACTGAAGAGGGTTTGCCTTTACCCTGGAGATCACTAAATCATCTTTACCAGAGGTGATGTGCATCTTAGTCTTCTAAAAATGCAAACAACTTTATGCAGACAACTGAAGAGCAAATGCCAGCCCCTGAACTGCAGCGGGCTGCAGCCAACACCAAGTGCAATGCGTGTCAGGGATCCACTCTGAGGCCATGGCCCTACTAAGGGTTTCTTCCCTGAAGAAGTCCACAGGGGTCCCACAGGTTGCACATCCAACCGATCCAGGTTGGATAACAAAGCAGCTGCTGCCCACACAGGCACAGCCTGCCTTCAGGAGTTATAGCAGATGGTGTGAGCTGGCCAGAAAGCTGGCAGCCAAATGGCCTTCACTCTCTCCTCAAAGTGACTGGGAGAAAATGTGCTGGTTTAGTTGGAGGTGGTTTTGTTTGTTTGTGGGTTTGTTGTGGTCGTTTGGTTGATTTTGTGGGTTTTGTTTGCCTGTGTTTGTTTTCAAAATGGCAAGCAAGCTCTTTTCTCCCTGGTCTCTTTCTGCCAGCAAAGTGCATACCTGCCCCACAGGGCTGATGCAGTGGGGAAGCAAAACCTCACTGGTACCTCCCTGTTGCAGCGCTGCCAGTGTAGTATTTCTCTTAACTGTATTTCAAAGGATAGGATTTTGGTGAGTACAAAGGTAGGGAAGCATTCTGGGTCAGAAATCCCCCATTACTTCCAGATTCATACAGTGTGAATATGAAAGTCACACATGAAAGTCACCTATCTGTTCTTCACGTTATTAACAAGTAAAAGAACAGAGACTGACTCGATCCTTCTTACAGCCACCCTGGAGATATTTGTAGACGCTGCTGAGGTCCCCTCTCAGCCTAAACAGCTCCAGGTCTCTCATTCAGATCAGGAGTTGGCAGTCTATTCATAGAATCATAGAATAGTCTCTCCTGGGTGACACCAGACCTCTCACTCCACCTGCTGAGCTTTCGGTGTCTCCTGCTGAAGGAGAATGATGGTCTCAAACTGAATTTCCTCTGACACCTCCAGGTGTCTGCTGTCCAAAGAAGACTGTCCTTGCTACCTGCTAACAAACCCAGGTGACAAATATGCTGGGAAATCGATGACTTAAAGCTTTAATTGCATGGCAGGGCTGTATGAGTCTTACTTCTTTGTGCCCACTGGGTGAATGGAAAATGGTCTGTGGATAGGAGGCTGATTTTATTTGATTCCTTACCTGCAACGATTAGGAAATTTTGGTGGACTCTGGAAAGCTTTACTCTGACTTTGGTATTAATGAATGCATGTACAACTGTTTTTAGGCTGCCAGCTGTGGTTAAAAAAGAACAGCAAGAAGTCAAAGTGCAGAATTAAAGACATTTAGTTGTTTGTTTTTTGCAGCAACAAGATTGTCAGGAGAAAACAAAACACTTTCTGAGTGGAAATAATTAAAACCATGAAAATGACTGCATTTCCTCTGTGGCTGACGTATTCCAGGAGGGAGAAAATGTTTCCCAGCAACAAAATAATACAAATTTCATCAGCTCACATTTTTCTTAGCTGGGGTGATGTACATCACTTTCCTTAACTGGAACAGGCAAAGGGAATTTCAGCTTACACATTTTGAACAATGCATCACACAAGGAAGGAGCAAAACTCTCTTTCCATGGTGCAGTGCTTCCATTGTTGGCATCTGGTTTGGAAAATCCTGAATTCTGCCTGATTTCAATGGGGCAGGCACCGCACTACCTAGGTGACAGTGCGTTTATGGTGGAAGCAAGAATCACAGAATCACAGAATGTCAACTGCTGGAAAGGACCTCAAAAGATCATCCAGTCCAAACCTCCTGGCGCCTCAGAGCAGGATCACCTAGATCAGATCACACAGGAACAACTCCACACAGGATCACCTAGATCAGATCCACAGGAACAAGTGGGTTTTGAATATCTCAAGAGAGGGAGACTCCACAACCCCCCTGGGCAGCCTGTTCCAGGGTTCTGTCACCCTCACAGGGAAAAAAAAAATCCTCCTTGTGTTTACATGCAAATTCCTATGCCTCAAGTTCCACCCATTGCCCCTTGGCCTGTCATTGGGCATCACTCAGCAGCTCCATCCTCCTGGCACTCACACTTTACATACTTGTAAACATTGATGAGGTCACCTCTCAGTCTCCTCTTCTCCAAGCTAAAGAGTCCTAGGTCCCTCAGGCTCTCCTCGGAAAGAGATGTTCCATTAAGAGATCAGGGTCACACGGTCAACATTTCCCACCTTGCCACTTCCATCCTTCCTCCGAGTTCAGATTGGAGTTCAGACTCTGTCAGTGAAGTAAACTCATTGAAATTACTCCAATCACACAAGCCTGCACTTCCATTTTTGCAGCTGGCATGACTGCAGCATGGTGTGAGTAACAGCAGCAAGTTCAACTCAGCCCATTGACACTGGGTTTGTGATAGAATAGAATAGAATAGAATAGAATAGAATAGAATAGAATAGAATAGAATAGAATCAATCAGGTTGGAAGAGACCTCCAAGATCATCCAGTCCAACCTAGCACCCAGCCCTATCCAGTCAACTAGACCATGGCACTAAGTGCCTCATCCAGGCTTTTCCTGAACACCCCCAGGGACGGTGACTCCACCACCTCCCTGGGCAGCCCATTCCAATGCCAATCACTCTC
The DNA here is from genome assembly GCA_013400475.1 of Tricholaema leucomelas. Lineage (NCBI taxonomy): Eukaryota > Metazoa > Chordata > Aves > Piciformes > Lybiidae > Tricholaema lacrymosa > Tricholaema leucomelas. The sequence continues at coordinate 720,538 of WAAF01000687.1, read as the reverse complement.
TCTGTGAAGAACTTCCTCCTAACATCCAGCCTATACTTCCCTCGGCACAACTTGAGGCTGTGTCCCCTTGTCCTGTTGCTGGTTGCCTGGGAGAAGAGACCAACCCCCACCTGGCTACAACCTCCCTTCAGGTAGTTGTAGACAGCAATGAGGTCTGCCCTGAGCCTCCTCTTCTCCAGGCTAAACAACCCCAGCTCCCTCAGCCTCTCCTCATAGGGTTTGTGTTCCAGGCCCCTCACCAGCTTTGTTGCCCTTCTCTGGACACGTTCCAGCACCTCAACATCTCTCTTGAGTTGAGGAGCCCAGAACTGGACACAGTACTCAAGGTGTGGCCTGACCAGTGTTGAGTACAGGGGAAGAATAACCTCCCTCCTCCTACTGGCCACACTGTTCCTGATACAGGCCAGGATGCCATTGGCCCTCTTGGCCACCTGGGCACACTGCTGGCTCATCTTCAGCCTACTATCCACCAGTACCCCCAGGTCCCTTTCCTCCTGGCTGCTCTCCAGCCACTCTGTCCCCAGCCTGTAGCGTTGCTTGGGGTTGTTGTGGCCAAAGTGCAGAACCCTGCACTTGGCCTTGTTAAATTTCATCCCATTGGCCTCTGCCCACCCATCCAGCCTGTCCAGGTCCCTCTGCAGGGCTCTCCTACCTTCCAACAGATCCACACCTGCTCCTAGCTTGGTGTCATCTGCAAACTTAATGATGCTGGACTCAATCCCCTCATCCAGATCATCAATAAAGATATTGAACAGGACTGGGCCCAGCACTGATCCCTGGGGAACACCACTAGTGCCAGCTGCCAACTGGATGTGGCACCATTCACCACCACTCTCTGGGCTCAGCCTTCCAGCCAGTTCTTGACCCAGCACAGAGTGAATCTGTCCAAGCCATGAGCTGCCAGTTTAGCCAGGAGCTTGTTGTGGCAGACAGTGTCAAAGGCTTTGCTGAAGTCCAAGGAAAAGGACAGTGTGTGATGGCAAAGCATGGATATGTTATTCAGTAACACTTACAAGTGGCCCTCCAGGTTACCCAGAAGCCAGATAATCTTTCTTTCTATTTGCTAGAAATGCTACAATGGCATGAAAGTAGAATCTTGAAGTAAAACTGAGTTTTTTGTTCTCTAGGTTCAATTATTTTCTGCATTGTGCTTTCCAACCTCCCGTTCTTACCTTCAGTCTGACTTGAAGTTTTAGCCAAAACAGAACTCTTACTGAGCCTGGCCACACTGTACTTTTAAAAAATTGCTTTTAACAAAGGATGCCAACAGAAGAGCAGCAGGAGTAAATACTTCTGCAGTGAGTCAGCAGGTGGCTTTCAGACCCAGGAGGGAGTTGTGAAACATGATGAGTTCTGGACCATGCCTATTACTTCTATCAAAAGAGGACAAGAACTTTCCTAAAACACTTTTTTAAGAGTCATATAAAAATTCATTGGTATAAATCAGTGCCTCTCAAAAAGTAAGAACTAAATACAAAGAATGACTTGGCAAGAAACCACAGGACTCAGACAGAAGAAATTTGTATTCTCAGTTCTGTCATGAACTTGCTGCATGACATCAGCGCTACAGGCTGGGGACACAATGGCTGAGAGCAGCCAGGCAGAAAGGGACCTGGGGGTACTGGTGGATAGTAGCTGAAGATGAGCCAGCAGTGTGCCCAGGTGGCCAAGAAAGCCAATGGCATCCTGGCCTGTATCAGGAACAGTGTGGCCAGTAGGATGAGGGAGGTTATTCTTCCCCTGTACTCAGCACTGGTCAGGCCACACCTTGAGTACTGTGTCCAGTTCTGGGCTCCTCAATTCAAGAGAGATGTTGAGGTGCTGGAACGTGTCCAGAGAAGGGCAACAAAGCTGGTGAGGGGCCTGGAACACAAACCCTATGAGGAGAGGCTGAGGGAGCTGGGGGTGTGCAGCCTGGAGAAGAGTAGGCTCAGGAGTGACCTCTTTGCTGTCTACAGCTACCTGAAGGGAGGTTCTAGCCAGGTTGGGATTGGTCTCTTCTGCCAGACAACCAGCAACAGAACAAGGGGACATAGCCTCAAGTTGTGCTTGAGGAGCTATAGGCTGGATGTTAGGAGGAAGTTCTTGCCAGAGAGAGTGATTGGCATTGGAATGGGCTGCCCAGGGAGGTGGTGGAGTTGCCATCCCTGGAGGTGGTTAAGAAAAGCCTGGATGAGGCACTTAGTGCCATGGTCTGGTTGATTGGATAGGGCTGGGTGACAAGTTGGACTGGGTGATCTTGGAGGTCTCTTCCAACCTGGTTGATTCTATTCTATTGTAGATTACATTGCTTATTTTCTTAGCATTATTAATGTATTCAATTACTTTAGAATGTATTAATTTGCAAAATTACACAAATGGCATAGCCTAAATATTGTCTTGATGAAATTTATCTTATATTTTTTAAAGGCATCTTTGCCTACCTGACATCCTAAAGAGTCCCTCCCCGACATCCTAAAGAGTCCCTCCCCATCTTTCTTGTAGCTCCCCTTCAGATACTGAAAGGTCACAATGAGGTCACCTCAGAGCCTTCTCCTCTTCAGACAGCATAGCTCAAACTCCCTTAGTCTCTCCTCATAGGAGAGGTGCTCCAGCCCCCTGATCATCCTCATGGCCCTTCTCTGGACACCTTCCAGCACATCCATGTCCCTCTTGTAACAGTGGCTCCAAAACTTGCGGAGCAGAAGAGAAGGATCATTTACCTTGACCTGCTGGCCACACTTCTCTTCCCTCATATCTCTGCCATGCCAAGCTGCAGATCTCCAGTCAAAATATTTGGCATTTCTACTCACTCCAAACATTCTTCCCTAATAATTTATCATCCTGTGTCAGAGTGTTTGGCATGAGGTGTAACTTTGGGAACGCATCAAACCCCAGGAAGCTCCCTGATATGCCAGCAGCAGAGTTCAACATGGCAAGGGTGCACTGCCTTCTGGGCAGCCCAAACATAATTAACAATATTTTCCTTCACTTTTTGTCTGGCCATTATGGCTTGTGCTGTATGTAAGTCATTTCACCATCTGTAATGCTAAAAGCCTGCTGAGGTTTCCACAAGGGACAAAGCTAAGCCATCACTGTGTTAGAACCGGCATAAACAAAGATATAAAGGCAGCACTAGGCAGGGAAAATGATATAAAGGCAGCACTAAGCAGGGAAAATGATATAAAGGCAGCACTAAGCAGGGGAAATGTGTTATTTGGCCTTCATTTGCAGGAGATTAGCTTGCTGGTTTTCTGAGTAAATAAGTAGGTAAACATTTAAAAATCAACTTATGCTGTGGGTTCTGAGTGGGACATAGGTAGCACTGAACTCCAGGTTTAAGCAAAGCTGAAAGGAATCCCAACATTTGTTTAATTAATTTTTTTTTTCCCCTATTAAAAATAAATCACTGCTGTGTTCACTTAACATCACTTAAAATCTGTGAATCACAAGATTTGGGTACTTGGTGAAAAGCAGCATTTTCTTTTTCTTACTCCTGGAGTAGTATGCTTCTTGTTCAGGGGAAGGTACAGTTCCTGACAAGCTTTTAAGTTCTCCTGAAGTATACAAGTGCCAGGAAATATTCATAGTCAGTATATTTAGCTAGAGGACTATGTTTAATGCAGGAGTATTCTTGAATAGAAAGGGCTGCAGTCACATTGTATCTCTTACCTCCATCAAAATTCACAAAACCCTATGACTAATGAGTCCAATTCAGCTCACAGCTGAAGGACATGAAGGAATGGGCTGCCCAGGGAGGTGGTGGAGTCACCATCCCTGAAAGTGTTCAAGAAAAGTTTGGATGAGGCACTTAGTGCCATGGTCTAGTTGATTGGACAGGGCTGGGTGCTAGGTTGGACTGGATGATCTTGGAGGTCTCTTCCAACCTGGCTGATTCTATGGTTCTATGATTCTATGACACTCTACAAGGAGGTGCCTGCCCAGGTTGTCTTTGTAAAGATTTGCAGAGTCATTTCTGGCTGGAACTGGAGGAATGAGGGGACAAAGGGAGGCTGCAAAAATCCTTCACAGATGCAAGGAGTGATGGATATCTCCAGTCCCACAAATGCCACACTGCATGGTCTCAGCACTGTTTGTCTCAGTAATTTCACACAGCAGTCCCCATTTCAGCACAGCAGCCTCCTCTCAGCTGGATGGCAAAAACAAATAGTAAAATTAAGTAGTCAGTTCTTGCATATATAATTACCTAAGGATGGCTTTTATAGGTGGAAGCTTCTGTAGCTTCACAGGTACAAATGCAATGGCTGAAAACATCTGAATAAGCCTGGTGCAAAGACTATGTGACTGGAGAAGTCCATGATCAGTTCAGTCTGTTCAGGATGCTTCACTTCTCACCAGGTTTTCCTTCTTAAAAACATCCTCCCTTTCTGCCAGACCTCACTAAGAGGCCAGAAAGCCTCTCTCCTTTTTCATTTCAACTGAAGATTAACTGAACTTCTCCAGGCTTCAGCCTGGAGAAGAGAAGGCTTCGAGGAGACCTTAGAGTGGCTTTCCAGTATCTGAAGGGAGCCTACAGGAAAGCTGGGGAGGGACTATTTACACGGTCTAGTAATGTTAGGATGAGGGGGAATGGGTTTAAGCTGGAGGAGGGGAGATTCCGACTGGATGTTAGGAGGAAGTTCTTTACAGTGAGGGTGGTAAGACACTGGCACAGGTTGCCCAGGGAGGTTGTGGATGCTTCCTCCCTGGAGGTGTTTAAGGCCAGGCTGGATGAGGCCTTGAGCAGCCTGCTCTAGTGGGAGGTGTCCCTGCCTATGGCAGGGGGTTGGAGCTGGATGATCCTTGAGGTGCCTTCCAACCTAAACCATTCTATGATTCTATGATTCTATGAACTCTCTTTTCCTTTTGGCTCTTCAGCAGGCAGTAGGGTTACAGCCTCAAGGTCACCCCTCCCCAGGCAGCAGCCTTGGGGAGGAGGCAGAGTGAACTCCAGAGCATCCTCCATGCACACATCAAGGAGCACAGCTTTGCTTCCTGGTGAGCTGCCTCAAGCATCTTGCAGGTTCTCTGCCTTCCCCAGGAGCATTACATATAAAAGCATTTGGGAAGTGAGACAAGTTTGTAGTTGTGGAGCTAGAGAGACCAGGCACTTGGGCACAGCTCTGGTGTTACAGGAGGTGTAGGCTGTGAGAGGAGGTCAATTGTATGCCACATTACAACAGCGCAATCTTGTCATAGGTCAGCTTAACCCTTGAAAAGATTTCTCCTCCTTCCCCAGCCTAAATGGACTCTTCTTTTTTTTTTTTTTTCTTTCCCCAAAACCTTTGAATAATTTCTTTGGAAGTTGACATTATTTTTTGCACATACTGCATGAAGAAACAATGTCTCTCTGGAGGTGGCAAAAAAATTAACAGCACTGAGAGCATCCTGTACCACCTGGCAGGCAGACATATTACATGGAAAATAGGTTACACACAAGAGCAGAGCTAGGCTGATTCATTTAACTCCATGCCAAAGGCATTGCAAAAACAAAACTCCCTGCCAGAATTGGTGTCCCCCAAAGCATCTATGGCACTCCAGCTTCTGAAGCTGACAGCGAGGCAGCTGCCAGATGGGGCAGTTACAGTGTCTTTTCTCATTTTATTCTTGTTAGGCAAACAAGAATGCTGTGCCTGCTCTACTCAAGGAAAAAAAAATGTTTAGGAATTCTGCTTTTTGGAAATACTCCAAAAGCCACCAACTTTCCACCTCTGACTTCCCTCTCAGGCTATCTGCAGGCATTAGTGTATTAAAACAAAAACAACCAAGACAAAACAGCAAGTGAAGAAAGAGAAAAAGAGCACAAACAAAAAGCCTGCAGCACTGCCAAATTATACAACAGTGATTCCCAAAGGGGACAGCTTCCACAGCTGAGGCCAGCATTTCTGCTGAGAGCACTTGGAGGCTCCCACACCAAGACTTGGACCCGGACCCAGACCGAAAGCAGGACCAGGACCAGGACTGGGACCAGGATCAGGACCAACATCAGGACCTGGACCAGAATCTGGACCAGGATTAGGTAGACAGTTCCTGTGGGCAGCTTGCCTGCATCCGCTCTGACTTTCCCCACTGCTGCGATCCAGCCTGGGGCCACTGCTTCCACTGAAGCTGGCAGGGATGGAGTGACTTCTAGTGGGTCTCAGAATTAAGCCTTTCACTCAGTATGACTGAGACAGTCGCAGTTTTCCCACAAGTAATTGACACTGGAAAGGAGGTTGCTTACCCTTCATTTGCTTGCAAAGTAGCACATGCATCTATGCCATGAAAAATCTTGCCTCCTGCTGCTGCAGTGTGCAATGGGCTGCCACGGACAGAGATTTTTTTTTCTTTGCTATCTCTCACCACAACTTGCTCACAAGTTACAAGAACGAAGCGATCTCAGGTCTGTGTGCTCCGTGCCCTAACTTTAAGCTGACGCAGCAAACGCTTCGAATCCTCTCCTTCTGTGCGCCTTCACTGTGCAAAGCTGGTGGATACGAACAGCAACGAGAGGAGGAAAAGGGAAAGAGGGAGAGTGAGAGAGACCCTTTAAGCTAATGGGTAAGGAATGTGCATGCAGGGTGGACGTCTGGTGTCTCCAAGTATTTGTTAAAAGGCAAAAGCAATGCTTCCGACAGACGGCCCTCCCCTCGCCTGCAATAGGCTCCCAAGAATAGCAACAGCCTGTGTCACTGCAAAGGGCAAAGCCTCTGAAATAGCAACAAAGTTGTTCGCAAACCACTTTTGTGGTTGCATTCGGTTTCAGCCACCTTCAGCAACTTGTTGCCATGAGGAAAAGAACCTGCGCTTCCCTGGCCGGCCGGGGAAGGACCGCTGCCCTGTGAAGCGCTCCAGCCCCAAAGTGCAAAAAAGGGGTGGCCATGGTACCTGGGCAGGGCATGGAGGACCTCGACCAGCAGAGCCAGACGATGAGAGCAGGGGAGGATGAGGAAAGCAGCCGGGGCGGCCGCCGCCGCCACCTCCGCGGGCTCCCAGCTGCAGCAGGTAAAGCGGCCGGCGCCGAATGCCAGCTGCCAGCCAGCAGCTGCCCTTGCGGCCAGCGCTCGGGGCTGGGGGCGAACAGCCCTGCCAAGCCAAAGGCTCTCGGGACACGCTCTCTCAGCTTCTAAAAGTGTGAGAGGGGGCGATGTGAGGAAGGAAGGAAGGAAACGCTGGCTTGAATTTTGAATGAAGCTCTATGTGATGCTTTCCCCAAAAGGCCTCGGTTCTGCCCTTAGTGCATGTTGCTGTCTGCGGTGTCAATCCTATTCCTTTATGAAGTTCAGTCTCCTGAAAAAATCGGAGGAGCCACAGCCACCTGAGAGAACAGTGGTGCTCCAGTCCTTGCACACGTAGGAGCAACTCAGCCTTTTCCACTGAAGTCTGGGGAGGTCAGGCAAGCATTGCACCTGCCAATGCAGAGGGGAAAGAACTGGGTGGGGGGATGAGGACTCTCCCCTGTCTTTTTCTCCCCTAGCATTTCAGGAAGAAAAAAGGTTTCTGTGCTTATGCTGTTTAAAACAAACAAAAAAAATCAACTCTAAAATTTCTTCTGCAAAAGATTTTAGAGGGCTGAGGCTTGACTTCATAGCTCCTCACCTTTGCTGTCCTGTGTCCTGCCCAGCCAGTTTTTCTAAGTTACAGCATAGTTTTGTGTCTTGAGTCTCTTCCACTGACGATAAGATCAAGGGGAAAATGACCTACAATCATGACATTTCTCACTCCCAAGACAGCTGTACCCAAGACAGGAAAGCAGGTTTGTAAGCCAGAAATTACTATGTCCAAAAATGCAGGTTTTGTTCTCACTTGAAAATGAATGAACTGATTAACCTAGAAATGTTCAGAAACCACAGGCACAAATGGTTTTGTTGGAGTGTACCAGTGATCGGCCCAGCAACATCTGCTGATACCTGAAAGCAGGGATTCATCAAGAACAGAAATCCAGACAGTGTGAGATGTTTAACACTACCTTAGGGCATGAGGGGAGCAGTGCAGGTGGTAATAGGATAACATTATCAGAGGGAAGCGCAGCAGTTGCTACAGACAGACAGCAAAACTACTGTAGCACGAGGGCTACGGTTAGAAGAGTACATGCAAATTACACACTTGATCTTGCCCTCAGAAATTAAAGCAGTAATTCAAGGAATTTATAATTACCTAGCTAGGAATTAACAGGACAGGTTGGTTCTTACTAGGAATAATAGAACAAAATCCAAATCCCATTTAATGTAACAAAGAGCAGGCTGGCTGTTGACAGAATGAAAATACATGGCAGAGCACTGAGAGAGGTGATGTCCAACATGAGTCTGTCCAGGATCTGCATTCCCTGTCTTTCCATCAGTGCCAGCCAGCATTTGTTCATGAAATATGAATATGACACACATAACACCTTCTTTGGGCTTACACTACACAAAGTATACAGTGCTTCCTACCATCACTGGAATTTAGATGTGTGAAAATGTGTGATCTGCTACCTTCCTCCTGCCTTCATTTTTAATCCATTTTACAAAATAATTACTTTTGGGTTTGCCTTTCTTGCCTGAGTGAGAGGAGTCACGCTTGTCAAACGGGCATGGCCCTACGTGGCCTTCGCACTATTTGGGGGCAAATAGTGTAATTTCTGAGATTTCCCAGCTCTGATTGCAACATTTGTTTCATCTCGTAGGATCTTGCTGGGTAATTGTTCCAAATCCCTTGCCAGACTTCTAGATGAAGAGTCAGATCAGATGTATCCTAGCTAATAGGAGAACTGCATTTCTTGAGCAGCTACTAGATCCAAAGAAATCACAGGCATTAGGACAGATTGACAGGGAAATGTGTATCTCTTTACACCAGACAAGACACAGAAAGTAACTGTGGCAGTGCAGTAAAGACCATGGCAGCATGAAAAATGGGATATTTACCCCATTCTCTCAGAAAAGAGAATGATTTTGCATTCTCATTTCTGAGAGGCAAAGCCATGATTTAATTATGCAGCAATTCCCAACAAATGCCATTAAATATTTGCCTTACAAAGCCATGTGATCCACACACCATACTCCTCAAGGAAAATGCTCCTCTAAAGAAAAACCTGGGGTTTTTAAACACCGTTTCCCCATAAAGGTAAACTTTTTGTACATCAGACAGCACCCAAAGAAAAAAGATGTTGCTGCAGAAAGCTTATAATTTTCAGATACAGATGCTGTAGTTTTAAGATTTATGATAGATAAAAGTAGATACCCTCTTCTGTTAGAAAAGGGAGATTTCACACTGTGAATACACATCTCTGCAGTGCACTCCACTCACTGTTATTTTCTAACCTGTGCTTATTAACAAAGTGTTGTTAGAGTTCAATCTCACCTTTCAAATGGCTAAATAGATCCAAGAATCCCCAAGGATTTAAAGAAGATACGTTTGACCTTTCAGGAAATACTTTCTTTCCCTGCCAAATTGAGACCTATCTCACCTCAGCTTAAAGTCCACAGAAAGAAAACCACCATGCTAGAAGAGACTGTCAAGTGCCCTCCTATTAAAATAGATGTATTTGCTCAGGTCGTGAAGAGCTGACCTCACCCTCCACTCCATCCCACTAGTTTTCTTTGCACACACTGCATGTGCTCTTGGGAGAAAGGAAGAAAAAAAAACACATCACAAAAATCTCAGTGTTTGGACTAATGTGCAAAGTAGTGCTGCCCAGGTGAGCTGGAAAGGGCTCCCAGGCACCTTTCTCACAGCTCTCCTCCACATGAAGCAGGAGAAGAATGGTGTTGTTTCCCAGCTCAGCCTGCTTACAGATCTTCCCTGGCACAGATCATCTATCCATAATGCTCATAAAATGCATGGAACAGACCAAATAATTTGCCGTTGGAACACATCCTAAACATCTGCTTAAATATAAGTGAAGGGGCAGACCCTTACTACTTGGCCCCATCCACTCTCATCAGCAGTAGACTGTGCTGTACTACAACTGTGCTTGGTCTCCTTTTCAGGAACAAAGCATAAACATTTCCAATGAATGTTCTTAAAGATAAGTTCGTTTGCCAAGTAGCACTGCTTTTGACCTGAGTAACAGTTGTGAGAAACCATTTTGTTTACATGGTGAAACTGGAGAATAGACTTCCAATCACTTGTCACATACCAGCCGCATACTCATTAGCCATGGTGTTTGCTGCAGGCAGGAGAAATTTCTCTGGAAGCCATCATTAAAATATCTCCCTCCCTTGGACTGCACACTGCTATGCATTTTGCAGGCATCTCATAAAAATAAGAGAAATACACATTTGAAGAAGCTTTTTATTTTTTTAGACAAAGGAATGCCTAAGAGCTGCCAGCAACATCATTAAAAGTGACACTTAAAAGGGTTGTGAGTACAACTACTACACCAGGCTTTATCTGGAAATGCTAAAGCCAAGCATATACTAAAATCAGAGGTAATTTTGTCTGGAGGAGGACCATGGAGGAAAACTAGGTGGAGATTTCAGGGTTTAACTCAGTGGGCAGTTCTGAGGAAGCCTCAGGTACACCCGTTGCAACAAAACCTCATAGTGATAGAAAGATGTTACTCGGCACAATGGTGTCTGTGCAGGCAAGAGACACTGAGTTAATTGCTGAGTTTGCTGCTGCTAATGCAGAAAGATGATGTGTTTCCCTTTGCATCACATCAGAATCTGCTTTTCTTGCAGGGGTTTGCTTCAGACAGAGTCCTCTGCTATTTCTTTGTGACTCTGAGTCTCTCTCACTGGACACATAAACAAGGATATTAGCTGACTCAGGAGAAACAAACCAAAGAAACATTAAGGCATTGGTCAAGCTGCCATGCTTGGAGAAGCAGGAAATATATGTGTTTGAGTGCTTCCCTGACAACTTCCCAGGTGGAGAAGTTCTACATCCAGTGTGTGCAGCCTCTCGGATTAAAAACAATCACCTTGGTTGCTCTGATCCGAGAATCACAGGCTGAGGAGAGCACAGCCTGGATTGTAAAGAACAGTGCTGATAGTGGACTCTGTCAAGATATTTGCCTTGGCACTGGCATTTTGAGGCAGAAACTGGGGCCACACAAAACTGACAGTTGCACATTTAAAGAATGAAAAGCCTTGCAGGGCAGAGACCTCAAAGTATCAATAGGAGACACTGACCACACTACGGTGCTTCTGCTGGAGAGCCTTAAACTCAGTTTTTGTCCCTTTGTTATATAACATTTATTCTCAGTTGTCTGAAAGAAGACAATAAGATTATTTGTGGGTGATAAAGGTGATGGGTGAATAATAAATGGGATAGATGACTGGATGAATGCAATTTGTATGGCTTGGCTTGCTGACTGTGAGTGAATGTGCTGTCTGGGGTTCCTCTCTTCTAACTTTAGACACCCGCATCTGAGCAAGGCACAGAGATTCCTTTTATAGGCAATGGAGAGAAACAGGCATCTGACCTACTTCAAACATCTAGAAGTACCTTTTTTTTTCTACAAGCAGTTACAGAAGAAACCTAGAGATGCTGTAGTTCTCTCATGGTTGTGTGAGCTGAACCCATTCCATGTGTTTTGATGTAGATAAATATAAAGTGATCTGCATTCCTAGGTAGGATGCAGAAGGCAGGGCATAGTTAAAGGAGAAGCAGTGCCTCACAGAAAATAAATTGGCTGTCCTGGAGGGTAACCAGCAGAAGATGAGCTCCTGTATACACCTATGACAATTCTCAGACAAATAAAGGGGGAAACATCCACCAGGAGCAGGACCTTTATGTCAAGTTTGGCCACAATAACCCCATGCAGCAATACAAACTGGGGGATGAGTGACTGCAGAACAGCCTGGCAGACAGGGACCTGGGAGTGCTGGTTGACAGCTGGCTGAATGTGAGCCAGAAGTGTGCTCAGGTGGCATGGAAGGCCAATGGCATCTTGGCCTATGTTTGGAATAGTGTGGCCAGCAGGACTAGTGAAATCATTCTTAGAGGGGACCTTATCACTCTCTACAACTACCTAAAGGGAAGTTGTAGTCAGGCAGGGGTCAGATGCTTCTCCCAGGCAACTTGTGACAGGACAAGAGGGCATGGCCTGAAGCTGTGCCAGGGGAGGTTTAGGTTAGATATTAGGAAGCACTTCCTCATGGAAGGGGTCATCAGGCACTGGAATGGACTGCCGAGGGAGGTGGAGTCACCATCCCTGGAGTCTTTAAGAAAAGATTGGATGTGGCACTTGGTGGAATGGTTTAGCTGATGTCTTGGTGTTAGGTTACAGGCTGGACTTTATGATCTCAGAGGTCTTTTCTAGCCTCAATGATTCTGTGATTCTATGTGGCACTGTGCAACCACTGCAGAAGCAGAGTCCAGCTCACTATATATCCAAGGAGTTGGTAATAGGGGCAGAGTTCAGAGACCAAGGCTTTGAATGCTTAAGGGAATGGTAAACTTGCAAAGCTTCACAGGCTAAGTAATGTATCAAGAGGACATCTGTGGGAGGAATCAATGACAGGCTATAATTTTCTACTTAGTGAGCTGCAGCTAAGTGCAGGCAAATGGAGAATGGCTGGAAGCTGAACTTGCAGGAATTAAGTCTAGAAATAATTTACAGTGAATGCAAATAACCATTGGGACGACTTACAACTTAAAGTCATTGGCTTTCACCTGCTATCAGAAAAATCTGAAATCAAAGATGAATAATTGAAATGGCCTAGTTGAAATACTATGTTATTTAAATGTGTCTGAAGGGTTATAGTGTGCTGTTCATCAGTGTCAGAACGGATCACCACAATGGTCTCTTCTAGCCACAATAATACATAAATTAAAGTCTTAGGTTAAGTCTACATAGCTTAGTGATGTAAAATACAGAGATACCCAAGACAGCACAAGCATCAGCACTGAGCTGTAGTTGGGGCAGAGAACCACTAAATCAAATTAGCAGTGTCTCTTCTGATACTTAGGCTCATTCATTCAGCACAAGGCTACGTTATTACCAGCCCTAAGTTCCATGCAGGATTCACTGGAAGGATGTATTTTCCAAATCTAATAACATACAACAACTAGGCAAGTAAAAAGTGTAAAGGAGGGGAGAAATTCAGTTTTGCACTGACAAAACATATATTCCATGCATTCATTAGAGGATGGAGCACATGTAGCACAAAGCAGCTTAGCTGGAGTCAGTAGTACATCCCCTGAAATGTCGCTCAGAGTGTGAGGGAAGCACAGAACCACAGAAACATTCAGGTTGGAAGAGACCCTCAGAATCACCAAGTCCAACCAATAACTATACTCTGCAAGGTCCACCCTAAACCATATCCCCAAGCACCACATCCAAACAACTTTTAAGCCCATCCAGGGTTAATGACTCAACCACCTCCCTGGGCAGCCCATTCCAATGCCTGACCACTTACAATCTAAACCTACCCAGTTGCAGCTTAAGGCTGTGCCCTCTCATCTTATCACTGATTACCTGTGAGAAGAGACCAGCAGCAGCCTCTCCACAACCTCCTTTCAGGTAGCTGTAGACAGCAATGAGGTGTCCCCTCATTTTCAAACTTGAAAATGAGGTCTCTCCTCTTTTTCAAACTAAACAGCCCCAGCTCCTTCAGTCGCTCCTCATAAGATCTATTCTCCAGGCCCTTCACAGCTTCGTTGCCCTCCTCTGCACTTGCTCCAGCATATCCCTCTTTTATTGATGTACCCAAAACTGAACACAGTACTTGAGGTGTGGCCTCACCAGAGCCAAGTCCAAGGGGACAATCACCTCCCTGCTCCTGCTGGACACAGCATTTCTAATCCCAGCCAGGCTGCCATTGGCTTTCCTGGCCACCTGGGCACACTGCTTGCTCATATTCAGTTGCTCGTTGATTAGGACCCCCAGGTCCCTTTCCTCCAGACAGCTTTCCAGCCACACTTCCCCAAGCCTGTAGCATTGAACTACAGCAGAATCTTGCCCTAGCCCATGTCCTAAGTGCAATTATTATGGATACTGCACACATAAAGGAAGAAAAAGCTCTAGACATATACAGACATGGACAACAATATAAACCAAGACTTTTATCTTGCAAATTTGCTTCTGTCATTTTCTTCTAGCTGCCCCATTTCCATCACAATAAATCTGCCATCCACCCCCAACCTCTGAAAGTCTTCTCACAATACTCATGTTTGCTCCAGGCCTTTACAGCCCATCATAACAAAACCATGTAATTTTTGACCATCTCTTGTCTGTTTGTGGCTTGCCAGCCACCCGAGCCCAGAGGCAGAGTGGGCTTAGAGATGATGGGTGAGCTAAGTAGCTCTGGGCTGCTTCCACCTGCATTCTGCTTAGCTCAGATGGAGAGAACTGAGAACAAGGTAGGAGACCTACATGGTCTGGTTGATTGGACAGGGCTGAATGGACTGGATGGTTATGGAGTCTCTTCCAACCTGGTCTATTCTATTCTATTCTATTCTATTCTATTCTATTCTATTCTATTCTATTCTCTGCTGCTTATCTTAATAGGCTTAATGGGCTTACACACTTCTGCTGACCATGGAGATACATCTTATATTCACACAATTATACATGGATACCTTCCAAAGCAAACCATTCCCCTGTAGATTGTTTGTAGAGCGTGATGGTTGGTCCCACAGGTGAACCAAATTGCTCCCAGAGTTGTTAGGAGAGTGCAAGGTAGCTTGGGGCACAGTCATGCCAGAGACCATATTACCAAGTTAGCAGCACAAATGTCCACATGCCAGAGTCTGGGCCTGGGCTCTGACACTGTTTATTTCAGTAGTGCAGATGTACTACTAGGGCTGGCTCTGCTTCTCTTCACAATTTGTGTTAGAAATGTAATATCCTCTGTCAAATGGGACTGATCCCCGCCACTGTGCTCGAAAGTTATTGGCAAGGAACTCCAGGCAGTCCAAGTGATCAAAGAGCCTTAATGCTTTAGAATAATATGCTAAAAGTAAACAAAGTCCATGTATAAATTTCAATTAGACCATATACCACATTGCCAGGCAAAGCTGGAAAGTTCTTTTTCCAGGAGAATTAGCTGAAGCACGGACTCTGTTATGTTGTGCAAGATGCCTCTCCTCAGACATGTCCCATATCTCCAACTAACTGGAGAGTCAGAAGTCAATTTACTCTTTTCCTACTTGTGTGGCAGCCAACATCGTGATGAGAGGAAAATCATGCTGGGAGAAAGAGCAAGGCCAACAATAACAAACTGATATATTCCTCAAGGTTTAGGGTGCAAAAGGCTTCGCAGTTAGCAGAACGCAATCAGTCAAATCTATCTTGTAACAATAAACAGTGAACCACAGTTGCATAAAATGAGTTTGTTTTAAAGTGGACATTAAAAGGCATATCATCTTCATTTGGTTTATGTTTTGCCATCTGCTTTTTATTCCTGACATCATGACTGCTGTAAACTATGCCAAATATTTGATCTTGATATTCCAAGGAATCTTGAGATTAGTGATAAGCAAAGGCTGGAAAGTTCATGAATCTGTCCCTCAAAGACTGGTTTCCCTAGAATATCCCAGCTACCTGGATCAGTCTGGTGCTCAGTGGATAAGTTTCCATTTGGCAAAATAAAAACACTGGTACCAGCAGCCTCCACTGCATCCTCATGTAAAACAAAAGATTTAGTGTAATCACAGAATCACAGAATTAACCAGGTTGAAAAAGAACTTCGAGATCATCAATTCCAACCTATCACCTAACACCTTCTAATTAACTAAACCAGAGCACTAAGTGCCTCATCCAGTCTCTTTTTAAACACTTCCAGGGATGGTGGAGGTGCACCACCTCCCCAGATGGCCCATTCCAAAGCAAATCACTCTTTGTGTGAAGAACTTCCTCCTAACAATCCAGCCTAAACCTGCCCTGGTGCAGCTTGAGACTGTGTCCTCTTGTTCTGTCACTGGGTGCCTGGGAGAAGAGACCAACCCCCACCTGGCTACAGCCTCCTTTCAGGTAGTTGTAGAGAGCAATAAGGTTTCCCTGAGCCTCCTCTCCTCCAGACTAAACAACCCCAGGTTTAGCCTAAGAGCTAACTCAACCCATGACAGCTAGTAAGTGGTGAGGAAAACTTGTTACTTATTCAAGTCGAGATCAAAGCAATTTGGCTGAAAAATGACTGCTTTCCTTTCCCATGATGCACTGCTTAGGTGGACAAGAATTCCTCAGTCCAGTACAGGAAAAAATCATTCCAGCACAGGAAAAACACTGAAAACATCTCAAGGATAAAAATGCTTTCTCACCAAAAGATTTGTAGGCAACACCATTCTGATCTGGAAGGTTTCATTATTTAGGGCCTGATCAGTTTGGTCTAGTGGAAAGTGTTCCTGTTCATGGCAGGCAGGTTGGATCCCTCCCAACCCATTCTATGAATCAAATACAAATCCAGGCTGGGCATTGCCTGGCTGGAGAGCAGCCCTGAGAAGAAGGACTTGGGGATGCTGGTGGATGAGAAACTCAACATGAGCCAGCAGTGTGCACTTGCAGCCCAGAAAGCCAACCAGATCCTGGGCTGCATCAGAAGTGTGGCCAGCAGGGCCAGGGAGGTGATTCTCCTCCTCTGCTTCACTCTGGTGAGACCTCACCTGGAGTACTGCATCCAGTTCTGGAGCCTCCATTACAAGAAGCATGTGGATGTGCTGGAGCATGTCCAGAGAAGGGCCACTGGGATGCTCAGAGGGCTGGAGCACCTCTGCTATGAGGACAGACTGAAAGAGTTGGGGCTGTTCAGTCTGCAGAAGAGGAGGCTCCCAGGTGACCTTCTTGTGGCCTTTCAGTATCTGAAGGGGGCCTACAAAAAAGCTGGGGAGGGACTTTTTAGGTTATCAGGTAGTGACAGGACTAGGGGGAATGGAGCAAAGATGGAGATGGGTAGGTTCAGACTGGACATGAGGAGGAAGTTGTTCAGCATGAGAGTGGTGAGAGTCTGGAATGGGTTGGCCAGGGAGGTGGTTGAGGCCCTGTCCCTGGAGGTGTTTAAGGCCAGGCTGGATGAGGCTGTGGCCAGCCTGATCTAGGGTAGGGTGTCCCTGGGCATGGCAGTGTAGTTGGAACTAGATGATCCTTGTGGTCTTTTCCAACCCTGACTGATTCTGTGAATCTTATTAACTTCTGTTCAGGATGATAAGGAGCCCCAAAACATGAATATTAGAGAAAGTTATATGATTATTTCTTCTTTTCAAACCTAGCCTTTTAGGTCATTACTGCAGCTGGGTTTGTATGCACCTCACTGCTTCGCATTCAAGTCACAAAAATGATTTTTCAGCCTGGTAAAAAAAAAAACAAACCAACTAAGTTATTATTAGTTAGAATGCTGCAGAGGTTACACTTTCAAGTTTCTGTGGTTTGGTTTTTTTTTGTCTTATCTCAGGCTGTGGAACATTTACGTTTCTATCTTCTGCCGTGGCTGCCATAAGCGGACTTCTGATGGGTTATGAGCTGGGCCTTATCTCCGGAGCTCTTCTTCAGATGAGCAGCACATTAGCACTGTCCTGCAAAGAGCAGGAGATTGTCGTAAGCTCCCTGCTTATTGGGGCCTTATTTGCATCCCTTAGTGGTGGATTCCTAATAGACCAGTTTGGAAGGAGACTTGCTATTATTATTGCATCTTCCCTGCTTGTGCTGGGGAGTCTGATTTTACTGCCCTGCGAATCGTACGGGATACTCATTGTGGGGCGGATCGCCATCGGCGTTTCCATCTCGTTGTCATCAATTGCTACCTGTGTGTATATCGCTGAGATCGCCCCCCAGCACCGAAGAGGCCTCCTCGTGTCACTAAATGAACTCATGATCGTGATAGGCATTCTTCTGGCCTACATTTCCAATTACGCATTTGCCAGGGTACCTCACGGCTGGAAGTACATGTTTGGCTTTGTGATTCCACTGGGTGCTTTGCAGGCTATTTCCATGTATTTCCTTCCCCCAAGTCCTCGGTTTCTTGTCATGAAAAACAACGATGAAGCTGCGAGAAAGGTACTGGAGAGGCTACGGGAAACATCAGATGCTACTAACGAACTTGCTGTGATCAAGTCGTCCCTGAAAGAGGAGCATCAGTATAGTTTCTTGGACCTGTTCCGTGCAAAAAACAACATGAGAGCCCGAATGCTGGTAGGACTCACTCTGGTCTTCTTTGTGCAAACAACTGGGCAACCCAATATTTTATTCTATGCATCGACTGTTTTGAAGTCAGTTGGGTTCCAGAGCAACGAAGCTGCCAGCTTGGCTTCTACTGGAGTTGGAGTGGTTAAAGTGGTCAGCACGGTCCCAGCCACGGTTTTTGTGGATCAAGTTGGAAGTAAAACTTTTCTTTGTATTGGTTCTTCTGTTATGGCAATCTCCTTGGTCACTATGGGCTTAGTGAACCGTAACATACGTGTGAATTTCACTAATGTTTGCAGAAGCCAGTCTCCCGAGGATTTCTTTCTCCAGAGATCAGGAAATCTCACTGGTGTCATCAATGGGAGTCTCAAGGAGCTCTTTGCAAGCGTGGTTTCACCAGAAAGATTGTCATCTGATGCACAGAGAAGCCCAGATGTTGTCAGGACAGGAGACCTGAACAGGACAGCCCTGGCAGGAGGCAAGAGCAAAGCAGGGTCTCTCATGGAAAGTGAGGAGGTTCCTGTTGTCCTGAAGTGGCTCTCCCTGGCCAGCCTGCTTGTATATGTCGCTGCATTTTCCATAGGTCTTGGACCAAGTAAGTGTTTGCTTTTTCTGTCTCTCTGTAATGGTTTCCTTACAGGAGGATTAAATGCTGGGATGGCATGCCCAGCTTGGCATCAGATACTTCCCAAGCTGGGCAAAGCAGTGTTTTCTGCTAATATGTGCTTGTATTGCTGTGTACCACCTTGCGAGCCTGGGGTGCACTTCTTAAGAAGGGATGCTGTCCATTAAGGTCAATGGCCTAATCTCCTTTCAATTCAGTGAAATTAACTGCTCCTCTTTGGTGAAGAATTGCTGTGAGCTTTGCGTGGCAGACTGACAGAGCCCCTGGCCATCTTTCCCTTTCCTTGTCTCCTGCATCTTTACATTAGGAAGGTTACCACATAGGCATTTGCTGATGCTAACTCATAACCCCTTAGACCTCTCTATGGTATGGCACTATCAAATCCATGAAATGCCAGCATGCCTGAGTCCCACTTAGGATATGGTACTCTGACTTTATAACAGTCTTCAGATACACGAAAGGCATTTGAGGTGTCATAGCTCATGGGCAAAGTATCCTCACCACTACCTGTGCTGAACAGCACAAGTGGAAGGACACAAAGGTGTGTCACTATGCAACCAAGATACTGCTGCAGCTACCATCAGGGTTGTGTGGTTCCCACTTGCTCCACAGGAGAATAGTCTGCCATTCCCAGGTACTAGCAATGAAATCCTTCCTTTGTTTGGTTTGGTTTTGTTTCAATAGCACTTGCATCAGATTGTACTTTGCAGGGGTTGATTTTTAAAGCCACACTGCAGAACCCACATGCCCAGAACCCATTATTTATTAACTGACTTCACATGCTTTTGTGCCCTGGCTCAAACTCGCCTTGCAAACACACCGTACCCCTGCTGCACTATTATGATAAAAAGCTTTCCACAAGAATACAACCCAACAATTGCACTAACAGCAACTCCCCTGCAGTATTTATTTTAAACATTACTCACTGGGAGAGCAGTGTGAGATGAGTGTTCATTGCCAGGGCTGCAAGCCCAACTGTGTTATTGAAGCCTTATTCCCGCCCTTGCACACCATCTTGGGGCTGAATTCTGCTTTCAATTACACAGGTTCAAGACCAGGGCTGCAGCCCTGAAAAGGAAATGTTCTTTGAGCTGTTACTTGGATGTTTTGAACACGCAGCTAATGACCCTCAAGGCAGGGGCACACACTGAGGCTTGGCCTCCTGTTGAAAGCTGCTTTCCTGCGGACCCGGCTGATCATTTGAGTTGGCCTAACATGTGAAGTTAACAGTAATGACATCTAGCTCTTTGAGGGCTACAGACACTGAGGTGTCTCAGCCCAGCTAATCTGAGAAGTCTTTGAGGCCTGAGCTTATTTTCTGAACTCTTTCTTGACCAAAATCACAAATGCTTTCAAACAGTAAGTAGGAAAGATTGAGGCACTGCTGACTCCAGCATGCTGAAATCACATTTGATAAAGCCATGGTGAGACACTGTGAGAAATACATTCGTGCAGCAAGCAAAGCCCAGGGCTAGCAGAGATGAAGGTATTTTGAATTGCAGTTAAGCACTTCCAAAACATGTCCCTGCCTTTAAAAGTACACTATTCAGTTAAAACTGACAATACATATAGTGTACAAGGGTCAGAGAATCAAGAGATTGTTGGAATCTGCAAAGGATCTGTTGTGGTTAAATAGACTGGGTGGGGATGCAAGGTTATGATTTGTGTCTCATATGTCACCTTCAACATCTGCTGCATGGGATCCAAATCTTTTACCATGTTTTAAAAGCCTATCTTTTTTTTTATATATCCTAAGTGTGCCTTTCTTAGTGTAAAGAAAAAACCCGAGCCCCTCTGCTTATATAAAGTAAACATTTTTAACATGTTTATGTTATTCATCTCTAAGTCTGGTCTGTGGTCTGTACCAGACCATTAGTCATTGTCTGCTCTGCAGTGGAAGGGAGGCATTGAGGCTGTGGACAGAAGCACTGAGACCCCTGCACTACTGTACTTTCAGTGCAAAAATCTCAAGTAAAGGTGATGGTGGTGCTGAGGATGTGTCTGTAACCTACAGATCAAATCACTTGTGTACAAAGGGCAGAGAGGATCTTATGCTTTTGCCTCCACCGCACAAAGTAATTTCTGGAACAAATTCACCCATTTTAGAATCACAGAATGGTTTAGGTTGGAAGGAACCTCAAAGATGATCCAGGTCCAACCCCCCACACAGGCAGGGACACCTCCCACTAGAACAGGTTGCTCAAGGCCTCATCCAGCCTGGCCTTCAAAACATCCAGGGAGAGAGCAGCCACAGTCTCCCTGGGCAACCTGTGTCAGTGTTTCACCACCATCACTGCAGAGAACTTCTTCCTAACATCTAGTTTAAATCTCCCCTCTGCCAGTTTGGACCCATTCCCCCTTGTCCTGTCATTACAAGACCTTGTCAGTAGTCCCTCCCCAGCCTTCCTCTACACCCCTTTCAGATACTGCAAGGCCACTATGAGGTGTCCTCAAAGCCTTCTCTTCTCCAGGCTGCAGAGCTACTCTTGTAGCCTGTCCTCAAAGCAGAGGTGCTGCAGCCCTCTGAGCATCTTCGTGGCACTCTAACAGTTCCATGTCCTTCTTGTGCTGGGGGCTCCAGAACTGCACACAGTACTCCAGGTGGGGTCTGACGAGAGCAGAGTAAAGGGGGAGAATCCCCTCCCTTGCCCTGCTGCCCACACTGCTCTTGGTGCAGCCCAGCACAGGGTTGCTGTCTGGGCTGTGTGCACACTGCAGGCTCATGTTGAGCTTTTCATCAACCCAGACCCCCAGGTCCTTTTCCTCAGGGCTGCTTTCAGCCATTTGCCACCCAGCCTGGATTTGTGCTTGGGATTGCACTGACCCAGGTGCAGGACCTTACACTTGGCCTTGTTGAATGTCATGAGGTTGGCCTAGGCACACCTTTCCAGCCTGTCCAGGCTAGGGGGAATGGAGCAAAGCTGGAAGTGGGGAGATTCAGACTGAACATGAGGAGGAAGTCTATAATGAATTTGCATCACCTGCTTCTCAGTCTAGGGGGTGGAGCCTCTCTGATTTTTGTTCAGTAAAAAGACTGCGTCCAGACCATATTGCACCTCTTCAGCCTGGAGAAGAGAAGGCTTCGAGGAGACCTTAGAGTAGCTTTCCAGTATCTGAAGGGAGCCTACAGGAAGGCTGGGGAGGGACTATTTACAAGGTCTACTAATGTCAGGATGAGGGGGAATGGGTTTAAACGGGCAGAGGGGAGATTTAGACTGGATGTTAGGAGTAAGTTCTTTACAGTGAGCGTGGTGAGACACTGGAAGAGGTTGCCCAGGGAGGTTGTGGATGCTTCCTCCCTGGAGGCGTTTAAGGCCAGGCTGGCTGAGGCCTTGAGCAGCCTGCTCTAGTGGGAGGTGTCCCTGCCTATGGCAGGGGGTTGGAGCTGGATGATCCTTGAGGTCCCTTCCAACCTAAACCATTCTATGATTCTATGATTCTATGATTAGTGTGTATTATGCTGCTGTCTCTCTCTTGGCACCCATTCTCTTTCAGAAAGGCTAAGGCTGCCATACAGTTGGTAAGCAAGACATTTTCTCTTGAAAATCTTCCATCCAGTCCCAAGATCCACACATTTACAGTCTTATTTTGGAAAACAAGTCTGATAGTCCATGAGTTTGGCCTTCCTACTTCCTGCCTCTCAACATGTTTATGGAGCAAAGCTGGAGATGGGTAGGTTCAGGCTGGACGTGAGGAGGAAGTTCTTCACATGAGAGTGGTGAGAGCCTGGAATGGGTTGCTTAGGGAGGTGGTCGAGGCCCTGTCCCTGGGGATGTTTAAGGCCAGGCTGGATGGGGCTCTAGCCAGGCTGATCTAGGGTAGGGTGTCCCTGCCCATGTCAAGGAGGTTGGATTCTCCCGTTCTACTCCACTGTGCTGAGACCCTCACCTGGAGTAGTGCATCCAGCCTTGGAGCCCCTATTACAAGAGGGATATGGACATGCTGGAGCATGTCCAGAGAAGGGCCACTGGGATGCTCAGAGGGCTGGAGCAGCTCTCCTATGAGGACAGACTGAAAGAGTTGGGGCTGTTCAGTCTGGAGAAGAGGAGGCTCCCA
This sequence comes from Tricholaema leucomelas, assembly GCA_013400475.1. NCBI lineage: Eukaryota > Metazoa > Chordata > Aves > Piciformes > Lybiidae > Tricholaema lacrymosa > Tricholaema leucomelas. The sequence goes on along the minus strand of WAAF01000687.1, from coordinate 697,856 downwards.
GGTGACCTTCTTGTGGCTTTCCAGTATCTGAAGGGGCCTACAAAAAAAGCTGGGGAGGGAATTTTAGGCTGTCAGAGAGTGACAGGACTAAGGGGAATGGAGCAAAGCTGGAGGTGGGGAGATTGAGACTGGATGTGAGGAGGAAGTTGTTCAGCATGAGAGTGGTGAGAGCCTGGAATGGGTTGCCCAGGGAGGTGGTTGAGGCCCTGTCCCTGGAGGTGTTTAAGGCCAGGCTGGATGAGGCTGTGGCCAGCCTGATCTAGGGTAGGGTGTCCCTGGGCATGGCAGTGTAGTTGGAACTAGATGATCCTTGTGGTCTTTTCCAACCCTGACTGATTCTGTGATTTTAAAAGCCATTTTTTTGTTGCATTATGAAAAAATTCACAGGACTAGCAAGCATCTGCTTAGTAACTTTGGGGTTTTTTTTGCTTCTGGAGTGTTCTGTATTTATATCACTGACCTTTAGGAAAGAAAACAAAAAGTCAGTATTTCTGCTGCTCTGTTTTGGAGGAATGACGTTTGATGAACTGCAGTTCAGCTGCTCGTTCACACTCAATTTCACACAATGATGAGGGCATTTTGTAGGTGCAACAAAGCAGTGTTGCATCACATCCCAGAACAGCACACGCTGTCTCTCCAGAGATGTTTGCAGAGGCGTTTCAAGGCGGCTGTTAGCTAAGGGGATTTACTTGACATGCATCTTTGTCTTGAGTTACCTTTGTGTATCAGAAAGGTCAAATGAGGAGCAGCTGTTCTCACCACGGAAAGGTGCCTGCAGAGCCTAAAAGAAATCTTTCTCTGGCTGACACCTAGACCTGAGCAAGGCCTTTGACACTGTCCCACACCACATCCTGGTCTCCAAGCTGGTAAAACATGGGTTTGATGGGTGGACCATGAGATGGATAAAGAACTGGCTTGATGGCCACACTCAAATAGCGTCTGTCAATGGCTCCATTTCCAAGCAGAGGCCAGTTATAAGCAGAGTCCCTCAGGGATCAGTCCTGGGGCCAGTCTTGTTCAACATCTTTATTGCTGATGTGGACAGAGGCATTGAGTGCACCCTCAGCAAGTTTGCTTATGACACCAAGCTGTGTGGTGCAGCAGACACGCTGGAGGGCAGGGATGCCTGGACAGGCTGGACAAGCCAACCTCATGAGGTTCAACAAGACCAAGGGCAAGGTCCTGCAGCTGAGTCAAGGCAATCTCAAGCACAAATACAGGCTGAACAGTGACTGGCTGGAGAGCAGCCCTGAGAAGAGGGACTTGGGGTGCTAGTAGATGAGAAGCTCAGCACGAGCCCAGAAAGCCAACCAGATCCTGGGCTGCATCAGGAGAAGTTTGGCCAGTAGGTTGCGGGAGGTGATTCTCCTCCTCTGCTCAACTCTGGTGAGACCTCACCTGGAGTACTGCATCCAGTTCTGGAGCCTTTATTACAAGAGGGATGTGGAAATGCTGGAGTGTGTCCAGAGAAGGGCCACAAGGATGCTCTGAGGGCTGGAGCACCTCTCCTATGAGGACAGACTGAAAGAGTTGGGGCTGTTCAGTCTGGAGAAGAGGAGGCTCCAAGATGACCTTCTTGTGGCCTTCCAGTATCTGAAGGGGGCCTACAAAAAAGCTGGGGAGGGACTTTTTAGGCTATCAGGGAGTGACAGGACTAGGGGGAATGGAGCAAAGCTGGAGATGGGTAGGTTCAGACTGGACATGAGGAGGAAGTTGTTCAGCATGAGAGTGGTAAGAGTCTGGAATGGGTTGCCCAGGGAGGTGATTGAGGTCCCATCCCTGGAAATGTCTAAGGCCAGGCTAGATGAGGCTCTGGCCAGGCTGATCTAGGGTAGGGTGTCCCTGCCCATGGTAAAGGGGTTGGAACTAAATGATCCTTGTGGTTTGCCATATTGAAAATATTAGAGTCAATTTTTTAATCATCTTGGATGAATGCTTTAAAACTTAGCTAACTTATACCTAAAATGGAACAGATGTTTCAACATGTTTGAAAATGTAACTGATGTGGGAGCCAGACTGCTCAGATAATCAGCAAAGGGAAATATTCTCCCCATCTAAGAGGGGCTAAATCAGACTGGGTGATAAGATTCCATACATAATATGCTTTACATTTTGGTGGTCAGGCAGTTGAACAGGGTGTGCTAGTTACTGTAGTTTGCTTTCAATACAACTATTTATTCTTTCTATTCTATTCTGCTCAGGGGTGACCTCATTGCTCTCTAAAACTACCTGAAGGGAGGCTGTAGCCAGGTGGGGTTGGTCTCTTCTGCCAGGTGACCAGCAACAGAACAAGGGGACACAGTCTCAAGTTGTGCCAGGGGAGGTACAGGCTGGATGTTAGAAGGAAGTTGTTGCCAGAGAGAGTGATTGGCATTGGAATGGGCTGCCCAGGGAGGTGGTGGAGTCGCTGTCCCTGGAGGTGTTCAAGAAAAGACTGGATGAGGCACTTAGTGCCATGGTCTAGTTGACTGGACAGGGCTGGGTGCTAGGTTGGACTGGATGACCTTGGAGGTCTCTTCCAACCTGGTTGATTTTATGATTCTGATTCTATTGCATCCCACTCCATTCCATCACATCCCATTCCATTCCATCCTATGCTATCCCATTGCATTCCATTTTCCATTATCTTAGATTCTATTCCAATTCTGTTCTATTCTATTTCCATGTAAAATCTAATTGTTTTCTTTATTTCTAACTGTGTACTGGTAAAGTAATTTAAATGCACTTTTAAACCAATATCCTGGACTGTGGGGAAGATGGAAGAAGGATCAGGCAATATCAATCGAGGAGGGTGGAAGAAAGCTCAAGGATTCACAAGAAAAGTAAAAACCATGGCAGTGAGGAAGGGAATAAGTCACTTTTCCAATGCATCAGTATCCCTCTTACACAGTCTTCTGTTGTCTGTAGGGACCTCTCTTCACTTATTTTAATGGATTAAGCAAGCCAGAGTCCAGAGAATTACACTGGAGGCAAATTAAGTCCCTTTGACTTTGCTCCTGTGATGCTTAGCTCACCTGGCTACCTGAGTTAAAGCATGATTCGTTAGCCCAGTTAAATGCAGAACCTTTTCCATGTCTTTCACCTCAGTCACTAAATGGATCTGTAACAAATCCCAGAACACCTGTTTTCATGTATGACATGAAACAGCCCAGGGACTTGATTACAGAGGTCAGATCTCTTACCACCCTTATGATCCTGATGGCACAGGGCTGCTTTTTCTCTGCCCAAAATACTCTTTGACTTAATGTTAACCACCAAATACTCTATCAGAAAATGGAAAACCTTATGGGAAAGAGATCTGTCAGTGTGGAAATTCTGACATTCCATGGATTTTGTTGGTTGTTCCTGTGTTTTGAAGTACTGTAAGCTGTATAGCTTTGCACTAGCTTGGCCTGGCCTTAGATTTCAGATAAATGAGCAGCACAATTTTACATTGTTTTGTGGTTTACTCTGGAAAAAGACATGGGGGTTGGGATTAAACCAAGCACTTGAAAGTAAGCAAATGCTTAAATGCTTTGTTGGATCTGAACCAGGATAATAAACCTTGGATATGTGCATGTTTCACTGCAGATCAGTACAGAAAGTCCTATTTTAGTTAATCAAAATTTTGTCTTGGATTCTTTATTTTATAACAAGGTTCCTAGCACTGATCATTGTACTGGATCACCTTTTAATGCATACCTCCATGTGCTTTGAATGTGACACTCCTAATATTTATCAAGTTCATTAATCCTTTGCAATTCAAATGGTGAAAGATGAAAATGTGCAACTTACTGCTAAGGAAGGTGTAGACTGGCAGCCAAAGGGCTGAGAGCATGGCCAGAGAGTAACTCAGTGCATGGAGTCAGGAGTCTGTTTCTGAGTTTGTGACAGCAAGCTCTGAGAGGAAAGCCAGGAAGGGCATACAGCAGGGCATTAATAGAATCATAAAAGCTTAGTCAATCAGGTTGGAAGAGACCTCCAAGATCATCCAGTCCAACCTAACACCCAGCCCTATCCAGTCAACTAGACCATGGCACTAAGTGTCTCATCCAGGCTTTTCTTGAACACCTCCAGGGATGGCAACTCCACCACCTCCCTGTGCAGCCCATTCCAATGGCAAATCACTCTCTCTGTTCTGTTGCCTTTGAAAATCAACCCTAAGTCATAAAACTCTTCTAAAAGGAGGAGAACTAACCAGAATTTTGTAGCAGGTGCACCCAGTCTTCACACCTTCCTCCTGGCTGACTCTCTACAGCAGAAGCCAGAGCAAAGCTTGAGCAGTTGTGACCAGAATGGCACTTTAAAAACAGATCACTGCAAGCTTCTCACTAGATCACTGTTGTGAAAGGCTTCTTATGCTTTCCACTGGGACTTTTGCAAAGCATATAAACAAATATGGCAACCAGTGTCAGAACCAGGGGACAGAGTCTCAAGATTGCACCAGGACAGGTTTAGGCTGGATGTTAGGGAAAAACTTCTTCATAGAGTGATTGGATTGGAATGGGCTGCCCAGGGAGGTGGTGGAGTCACTGTCCTTGGAAGTGTTTAAAAAGAGACTGGATGTGGCACTTGGTGCCATGGTTTAGTTGACTAGGTGGTATTTGGTAATAGGTTGGACTTGATGCTCTTGAAGGTCTTTTCCAACCTGATTAATTCTATGATTCTGTGAAATATCTATTTTGCAATAGCAAAGGTTTAAATTGTCCCCAGTTGCTGTGTCCCATCAGCTCTTTTCTGTTATGCACTCCCTCAAGGACCAACATTAGCCCTTGGATACTGTAAAACCAGGTTCATTTACTCCACCTATCTGGGTAATTTCTCCTTTCCAAACTGTATAGAACTGAAATATGTGATAATCTAAACTAACTCATGCACAACTTCCTGGCGAATTAGAGCCTCTGGCTTCTAAAGTCATTCCTCTGCAAATGCCTTGGAGGATTATCCTGGATTCGATATTCTGAATAAACAAACACCTTCAAACAGTAGTACACATTTCAACTTTTAATTAAAAGGCCTTTTTTTTTTTAATAGCAATATGTGATTTATTCTAATAAGCACATTTCCCTTTGGAAGTCTCGGGGGGGTCTCTTGGTTTGTGGGGCGTTTATTTGTTTGGTCTTTATCTTTTATTTTTTTAATTTTAATTTCTCTTTTTATTTTTTTTCTTTTTCTCTTTTTTCCTTTTCCTTTTTCTTTTTATTTTTTTTTCTTTTTTTCCTTTCCTTTTCCTTTCCTTTTTCTTCTATTTTTTATTTTTCATTTTTCGTTTCCTTTTTCTTTTCCCTTCTTTTTTCTTTTTTTTTTTTTAATTTTTCCTTTTCCTTTTTCCTTTTAATTTTTTACATTTTTCTTTTTCTTTTTTCTTTTTTTTCTTTTTTCCTTTCCTTTCCCTTTTTCTTTTCTCTTTTTCTTTTATTTTTTCTTTTTCAGTTTTCTTTTCCTTTTCCTTTTTCTTTCTCCTTCTTCTTTTTCTTTTCCTTTTTCTTTTTTTTTTCATTTCCTTTTTCTTTTTCTTTTTTTTTATTTTTCTTTTCCTTTTTCTTTTTTCTTTTTTTTCTTTTACTTTTCCTTCTGTCTTTTTTTTTTTTTCTCTCTTTTTCTCTCTCTTCTTTCCTTTCTGCTTGCCCTGCAAATTGTTCTGTCTCAATGGGACAGTTTGAGTGTCAACATAAAAAGAAATGAGAGAGACAGAGACAATGGTTGTGAAATCCAATAGCAAACAGAATTGTCATCTCATATATCTGTTCAAATCCACTTCTATTAGGGGATCTGAAAAGCAATAAAGACCATTACATACCTGCCCAGAGTAAAGCTAGAATATAACCTACTGATATATTTTCTGCTGAGTACTGTTAATAGGCAAGATGGACCATAAATCACATTAACTAAGGCAATTCCATCATTATTGGTTTATATCTATCACTTCTTGCCCAGTAATCCTTCAGATGGGAATCACTGTTTATAAGAAAGCTCTTCTTTCAAAGTGAAATTGGACACAGTAACCAAAGATCTCTGAAAACAGATTTAAGAGTATATTGAATAGCTTGCACGAAAAAGGAAAAATCCATACCAGGCATCACATTTTTTCCCCACATTCATAGAGATGAAAATTCCAACAGCAAAAGAAAAAATAAAAATAATTGTTAAAATGCAGGCTCACAGTGGTGAGAAGGATAAGGAGGAAAGATGGCTGGGGAAAATCAAAGGTACATCTGAAGTGGCCCAAAAAGCAGGGGAAGGAGAAAGTTCACTGGTCTCATAAGTCTCTTCCCACAAACCCCTCCTGCTGCTCTGAAGTAAACTGGAGGAGGCATGAGTGAAGTGTGATTTCCACAGAGGAGGCATGAGCAAAGTGTGATTTCCATGGTGTGCTGCAAGCCTCTTTAAAAAAGCACATGTGAGCGTTCAGCCTGTCTACTAGAGAGTGATGCAAATGGTACAACAAATTTTAGATACCCTGATACAGCATCAGAGGGAAAAGATTACATCCCAGTTGTCCTAACATATGTTACTTCAAGAAGTCAGCCTGAGAGATTAACCACTAGAAACAGAAATGCAGTGTAACAGAACAAAAGAAATACAAGATCTGCTACACCATATCAGCTCCTTTTAGATCATCAAAGGTATTAGGTAGCTCGCAACCAGTAGCCATAAATCTGCTCAGAAAGAACTGCCTTGGAAGATGCAGAAGGCATTGCATATTTCCTTGCCTCACAGTGATCAGGGTGCAGTCAGGGGCAGATTAGCTGAGGCTTCTCCTGACTCCCCATGGCTCTGCAATAGAGCAATTCCATTCCTTCTAATGTGCATCCACAGGGTTTGATTTGACCCTTGGCAGGTTGGCATTCTGCTGGCAGTTTACATACTCTCCAAAGCAATACAGCTCCTCATTTGCTCTGTATTCACTAGTTACTAATTTTGAGCTGTCTTATATTATGGAGCAGAGCCAGAGAGCCAAATAGCTTTCATTAAGCAGAGTCATTGATTTTAACATCAGTGAAAATCATCTGCTTTGGCCTCTTGCACAAAACCATGGTCATAATTTCAGTCCACTCTTTGTGCACCATATCTCTTTTGCTTGCTCTCGAAAAGGACAAATTGACTCTTCCTCTACAAACTAAGCATTCCTTACTTCTGCCAGACTACCAGCTGGGGACTCTGCTTTACTGGAGCTGCTGCAAAGCCTTTGTGTGAGTTACATTGTGTGGGTGCTGCAAGCAGTGCTGCAAGTAGCACTGGTGCACTGTAGCAGCAGGTCCCCCCCTTGCCCCAAATCCCAGCTGTGCCCCAGTGCTGCGTACCCTCACGGGTACACACCTCACCGACAAGCAAGCCACAAAGATTTGTGTGATGCCCAGCAATGTGCCCCTAGAAATCAAGGCAAACCAGAACTGAAACTAGCCTTTAATAAGAAGTAGTTTGCCATCTGGCTATTTGTATTAATGCCCAGCTTATGAAAAATCTGTTTTCATAAACATGGGAAAAATCTGGTCTTGGCAAAGCCAGTCACTAGCCAGGTCTTTTGACTTCCTTCCTCTCATGGCAGTTTCACACTGGCTTGCTTGCGTCCTTCCCCAGCACTGAAAAGCTGTCACATATTCTTAGATAGTCTGCCCACATTACTGGTGGGATAATCTCATCCTTATCTTCCTTTGGACCTTATGTTCCTAACAACCCAGTCCGCTCTTTCAAAGTCTTACATACTTCTGCTTACTTCCCTCCTAAGCTGTAAGTCCATTTAATCTCTTTCCAGAGTTTATACCTCAGAAACTTGAATTCTTTTAAGTATTGCAACAGCTGCTTTCTAAATCTCACCATAAAGAATTTGATCTCACACAATACAGGTACAGGAAAAGGAAAACCAAAATGCTAAGCAGCAAACAAATACCAAGGGAATCTAATATTTCATTAATGAGACTTGCTGAGCAGCTTCCAACTTGCTTCTCCCTCCTGGCAGGAATAAGGTCAAAGCATGTACCTCACTTGAATATTTCATTCATGTACCTCACTTGAATATTGAGTACCCCCAAGCTCACAGTATTTCTCAAGTTTTTCTGCTTCTCTGATGTCTGCTATTAAAAAAAATTGCTGCATAGCTGTAAATTTTTCTATTTAGTGCACAGCTATAATGTAAGGAAGAAACTGCTTAAAAGTTTGAGACATCTCTTTGCCTATGGCCCAAAGATAAATCTCATTAAGTCTGACATTTTGGCTCAAACAAAAGGGCTACTCAATCAGTCTTTTACACTGCCTCCAACAACAGCCAGCAGCAGATCCTAAGGGAAAGCACCCCAGAAAAGGCTCCCACAACACACAGAGGGTGTCCTTCTGCCCATCTGTAGTTCAGGGAACTTCAAGTGTTGGGAATTTATTTTTTTGCTATCATGAACAATAGTTCTTGATGGATCTTTTTCCACTTATAAGGAAAAATAATGTTTTAACAATCAGCATTTAGTTGTTGTAACCTGTTAGTATTTTTCACACCTGGAGCATCTAATGAAAATGAGTTGAAACACACAGTCTGAAAAATCCTCTTGTCTTGCCTAACTGCTGTCCCTAATAACTTCACTTGGACTTTCTTGGTTCATGTCTTTAAAAATGCAATGAAAATGACCTCTCTCACTGTCTCCAACTGTTTCTCTCCTCTGTACATCATTTAGGACAAGGAGCAATGGGCGTAAACTGCAGCAAAAGAGGTTCCGCCTCAACACAAGGGGAACTTCTTCACTGTAAGGGCCACAGAGCACTGGAACAGGCTTCCCAGAGAGGCTGTGGGGTCTTCTTCTCTGAAGACTTCCAAGGCCTGTCTGGATGTGTTCCCCTGTGATCTGTGTTAGATAGTATTGTCCTACTCTGGCAGGGGGGTTGGACTGGATGATCTCCTTGGGTTCCTTCCAACCCCTAACATTCTGTGATCCTGTGATCATCTAAACTGAGTTGACCCAACCTTCATGCAGCACAACAGAGAGGCACAACAGGCATGACTGGTGGCACATTGAGTGCTCCCTTCTTAACAATTACCAAGCCTCTGTCTGCATCCATGACCTCTTCCTTGTGGGAAATGATGATGCCCCTGAGCTGCCCAAGGAAGCTCGAGCACTTCTATCCCACACAGTGCTGACATCCTGCTGTGTGTGTACTGGTGGCTGATTTTCTCTCTGCATGTTATATGCATGGAATTTATGGGTCATTTTCCCAAAGTACTCAGTACTTTGAGGTCCTTCTGAAATTCTTTATGACCCTTCTTGGTGCCTCAACTCATTTTGTACCATCAGTAAGTTCTGCATGTGTGCTCACCTGCTTTTATGAATACCTTCTTATCTATCCCACAGCAGTTCACCAAAGATCTTTACAACCAAAAAGCATGATAGCTCATTCAATTAGATTCCTGTGTGATCTGGTCTAGGTGATCCTGCTCTGCAGGGGAGTTGGACTGAATGATCTTTCGAGGTCACTTCCAGCCTCTGACATTCTGTGATACTGTGGTCCTCATGGAACATTTTTTTCAGTGATGGCATGTGTCACCTCCTCCATCCCTGGCCTCATCCTCTTGGCCAGCAGACTTTCAAAATACCTGTTTGCCTGATAATGTTATTGAAAGTAACTTTTCAACAATTAGAATGTGATTTCTTTCTTTAGACACATTTATAGAAGGCATAGGTCTATTTCTAACAGGCTTCTTCTCCAGTATTTTATCTGTGCTGAACTGTTAATTTTTATTTTATTTTATTTTATTGCATGTGTATTTTTAGCCTCTAATCAGGTAATTGAACCTTTCTCCATAAAGCCATTGAAGCATTTACCCTAATTGTGCTTTTAATTTCTATATAGAAAGCAGGCTTATTCTAATATTGCTCTCCTTTCAAAACAAAATGTGGTAGGCTCTTGGCTTGTCCATTTCTATGAGAATATTGAATTTGGAATGTTATAGCAAATAACATTCTGATTGAAGGAGCTGGGGCTGTTTAGTTTGGAAAAGAGGAGGCTGAGGGGAGACCTCATGGCTGTCTACAACTACCTGAAAGGACATTGTGGAGAGGTTGGTGCTGGTCTCTTCTCATTGGTGACAGAACAAGAGAAAATGGACTCAAGCTGCCACTGTGTAGGTTTAGACAGGATATTAGGGAAAACATCTTCAAAGCAAGAGCAGTCAGGCATTGGAATGGGCTGCCCAGGGAGGTGGTTGAGTCACCAGCCCTGAATGTGTTTAAAAGTTGCTTGGATGTGGTGCTTGGGAATATCGTTTAAAGTGAACCTTGTAGAGTAGGGTTATTGGTTGGACTTGGTGATCCTGAGGGTCTTTTCCAACCTAAATGTTTCTGTGATTCTGTGAATGTAACAGAGGATCTTTGTGACGGTTTTATCTTCAACCACCCCTGCTCAGCAGTGAAGTAAGATTTGATTTTTAAAATCTCATTAAGTACCAGGCAAAGTGCTAAAAGAAACCATCATCTACAGTATCTAAAATGTAGTCCCAATACTGTGCTCCATTATGCAATTTATTCAGCCTTAATGGAAGCAGCTGAAATTGTCCATCATTACTTTGTTTTCTGCCTTTACAGCTCCTGTGACTTTGTTAAGAGCTGAATGGCACCAGGCTGGTCAAAAGGTTGCTTTTATACCTGGATCCTCTTGCCCTGTGTGGGCAAGGAATGTCAGGGCATTTTGTTCCTGGATACTTAATGAAACAGTTAAGCTTTTTGTGATTCAATGCAACATTTTCTTCTGCATTTGCAGTGGGTGTCCTTTTCTCCAGACTGTACCATAATGAAATACTATTCAACTGTACAATGTTTCCTAACTGTTGTCAGCATGCAACATGCTGCAGGTCAGCAAAGGTGAGTTATTACCTGCAGCTACCACAAGAACAAATCCCCCAGTTTTTAATCTGAGAGAGATTCATGCTGAGTCTTTAGCCTCCTCTCTTACCCACATCTGGCCTGGAGAGCAGGAGCTCTTTTCCCATTCATTCCACAAACACCAGCCAAAGGTGGCTGGAGCAGACACTTGAAATATATTGAGTGTGTGCAATGTGGTTACTACCACAGCATCCTTTCACAGCATCACAGGATGTTAGGGGTTGGAAGGGAGACCTCTGGAGACCTTTGAGTCCAACTGCCCTGCCAGAGCAGGACCATAATCTAGTGCAGGTCACACAGAAATGCCTCCAGACCAGCCTTGAAAGTCTCAGGAGAAGGAGAGTCCACAATCTGTCTTGAGAGCCTGTTCCAGTGCTCTGTGACCCTTACAGTAAAGAAGTTCTTCCTCATATCAAGGTGGAACTTCCTGTGCTGTAGTATATATCCACTGCCCCTTGTCCTATCACAGGGTGTGAGTGAACAGAGGCTGTCCCTTCCTTCTTGACACCCAGCCCTCCGATATTCATACATATTTATTAGATTCCCTGATCATTCTTCTGCTCTCCAGGCTAAACAGCCCCAGGTCTCTCAGCCTTTCCTCAGAAGGCAGTGCTCCAGTCCCTTTATCATCCTTGCAACCCTCCCTTGGACTCTCTCAAGTAGATCCCTGCTCCTCTTGAACTGGAGAGCCCAGAACTGGATGCAATATTTTATGTGGGACCTCACTAGGGCAGAGTAAAAGAGGAAGAGATGCTCACCTTTCCGAAATTATGTTAGATAACACAGCAGAAAGAGAGATGAGGAAGAGGTTATTTGGGCCCTGTTTTCAAGGACTTCACCTGCAAAATGCCACTGCTTAGGCTGGTGAAAGCAGAGCGCAGAGCTGACTTTGCAGCCACTTTGGGAGCGTGCAGGTTAAATTTCTGCAGCGCTGTGTGCAAACAGCACACGAGGTAGCAGCAGTCATTTTGAACGGCAGCCCAAACCTCGCTACTGCCTCTCCAAGAGAAAGCCACGTCCTCGCTGCACCTACAGCAGCTGCTGCTTTTTGGCAGATACACATAGTGAAAACAAGCCCAGAGAGGTGCTAAAAGCAAAGAATGAGTCCTTATCACTGGTTCAGCTTGAGGAAAGGGATAAACATACTGTAACACAGATCAGATTTCTACAACTGCTCTTTCTCCGTGGGGAATAAGCCTATCCACTCTTTGCCAGCCAAGCAGAGGTCAGGGCCGTGCCAGAGGAAGTGGCTTGAAGAACAGCTCTGGTGTGTCAGTGGGATCTGTCTGAATGAAATAACTAGTAGAAAGAAGAGTAACTAAGCACTAGTGTAGATGATGCAGATCTGTATTTTGGTTTCTTAACAGGAAGACAGTATGTTTCAAACCTCCAGACAAACTATAGTTAGCCTGAAAGGGCCAGTTTGCCCTTGGAAAATGCACAGTATTGGAGCTGCTGCGGTGCTGCATGTTTCAGCTGTGGTATAAGCTGTCCACTAGTGCCTGTGAGGCTGCTGAAGCTTGCCAAGCTCAGAGCTCACCCAGCCTGGCAGGACTGCTATATCAGTGCATAGGACTGGTTTCTCCTCACTTTGTGTCTCTCTAGGCAGCCACTTCCAAGTTGCTCAAATGCAAGAATATTCTAGAAGAAACAACTGCAGACTCAAGCACCCACAGAAAGAAGTTTGTTCTTGGTATTTGGTTTATGCTGGGCAGAAAGCAGGCTTGAATTCTTCCAAATGCTATTTTAATTCTGTCTAAGGTGACTACGAACAGCCTTTTTGCCAGTCTTGGTGGATAATCACTTTTCCAGCCAACTTCTGGTGCTGGTTGCCAGGCTACCCTGTGGGAACAAACTCCAAGGGTTTCACATGCACTACTCAGTCTTTTGCATCTCACTTTCTGGCTGCTTTGGGGTTTGGCTAGCACTCCTTTTCATGACGTATTTTATCAGCTGTGACTGGTTTCAACAGCCCTCACGTTGAGGAGTGGCAAAACACAATCATGAGATCTCGGTGCATTGCCAGGGCCTGATTTTGCTCAGGTGCAGGGCTAGCTGGCCTGGCAGGGTGTCACATTACAGGTAAGATCCTGAAGTCTGCCTCTCTCAGAATCCAAGACTCTTACTGGAACTATTTGACAAAGTCAACATTTGCCTCTCTCTTTCCAGTGCCCCAGGAAGGACTTGCACTGACAAGGGTTCAAAAAGTTAAAACAATCAAATTGTTTAATTTATTAAAGCAACAGATACAACATAATTGGGACTATGGGTGATAAAATGCAAGATGATTGATCTCTGGAACAGTAAATCCTGGGCAACATCAGGCAAAGTCAGAGACACAAACATTTTCAATAGGCTAACATACAATGGTAATGCACCAAAAGTTAAGGCCAATATTGAAGGTGCAATTCTTGCCAAGCAAGGTGTCCCTGTCTTAGGTGCAGGAAAAGGAGAACAGCCTGTTCTCCTCTCTCTCCTTCCCTCCCAACTGCTGCTGCTGCACCTCCTGCTGCTGGTCTTTCTGCACCTTCTGCTCCCGATGCTCGTGCCAGTGCTCATGCCCACACTTGTTGCAGCTGCTGCCCCTGAGAGATGTTCCTCCCCTGGGTTTTATACCCCAGCCCCACCTGTCCCTTTCTTCTAGGTGACTTTTAGCATGATTTGGGTGGAGAGTTGAGTAATATAGTTATATTTGTTTAGCATGTACTCAGTTTGGCTCATGAGCATAGCAAGGGATGTGAACTTTCATATTAAAATTGCAGTTAACTAGGCAAAGGGCTTTTCTTGGGCACTCTGGCCTTCCAAGTCTGTTTTGAAGTTAGGTGTTTATGTTATTTTAGCCTTGTTTCATCAGTTTTAGCCAAAACAGGGCTGTCTTATCTTCACAAGACTCACTCCCTTGGCGGTTGGCAGGCAAACTTCACAGATCTTCACTTAACACAAACTCCTGCTGATTGCAAGTGACCTTGGTCCCGAAGTGTGCTAAATCAACTTGTCTCCCTGTCCCAGGATAAAGTAGGCAGTTATCCCACACAGGGGAAAGCATCTGCTTGAGATGCCAGTTCCCTTCTCCTTTGCTCCCCCGTCGTGTGCAGACACTCCACGGAACACACCCAGGGCATTTCTTCAGAGCAATGTTTGCCTTGCCAGCAGTGAGTGTATTAAACTCTGCTGTGATCCAAGTCAGGAAGAGAAAAAAAAGCCTCTCTGTGGCTGCTGTTAGATGCAGCAGCTGTGATAGGACTAAGTGCCACTTGACTATGTGCAACAGTGTTAGGCTGTTATGCAGTGTGGCCTTGATTCTCCAGAACTAAATCACCACTCTGCCAGAACACTCCCACTGAGGGAGTTAAGAGTTTGTTTTGGATTTTTTTGTTTGGGTTTTGTTCGGTTTTTGGTTTTGTTTGGTTTTGTTTTGCCTTTTTATCTTCCTTTTAAAAAAAGACAGTAAAAATCTGGGCCAGCTCCATGAAAACATTATTTAATTCAAATCTGTGGTACAAAGAAATCTGGAGTTTGCTCAAATCTGCTCTGGTAACTGAAGACTCAGAGTTTGGATTTGTTGGGGCGGGGGGGGTGTTGTTGGTTTGTTTGTTGTTTTTTCCCCTTTTAGTTAGCCTTCTTCTAAAGCACATTTTCTTTTCTACCTTTACCAGTCACACAGGGATCCTACAACTATCACAAGGGACATTGCAGCACGACACACACTTGTACATAGAGGAGCCTCTTTCTAAAACCTTCCCAGTGCAAGTGTCTCAGGGAAGTTCCCATCTGTCATTTTACAGAAACAACATCCCACAGGAGCAACTCTTAAAGGTCATGTCTGAGAGCCTGAAGACACAGTTCACCCATGTGTACCTCTCTACTTTTGTGCTGGTCATCTGCTAACCCACAACCTCTTTGCACAGCATCCTCTTGCTAATGTGTCTTGTTGGAACAAAAGGAAAGTGACAGGTTTTTGTTTGGTTGTTTGGGTTTTCAAAAGAATATTGTTGTTATTGTTACTGTTACCATACAGAAATGTGCTGCTGGTTTTTTTTTCCCTTTTGGAATTTTTTCTTACTGTCAAAGTGGTTACAAAGCCAGCTCTTTATGTCTGAAGTTGTTTTTGTGGGCTAGCAACAACAGCACTTAGATCACCTGTGGCGTGGTGTGATATGAAGGAGCCAAAAATTAGGCCCTTTCTCTTCATTTGTACCTCAGCAATCTCAGTTATATGGAGCAGAGAGCTGGAATAGCAAATACACTTCAGAGTGGCAGTTTGATTTATAAGGTGACACAAACACATAGGGCCTCTCCGAGGCTGAGGATTACTTTGGTTTGCTGCCCTACTTCCATTAGTGTTATGTCACTTGAGAGTTATTTAGTCAGAGCTCCCTTTCATACACAGATGTGCAGTCAGAGCTCACATCCCCAGTTCCATGTGCTCTGGCAGACCCAGGGAAGGGATGATGCCTCTGGGCTGATGCTGACTGCTGCACATGCTGCTTGAAGACCATGGGTGGTCCTCTAGGGCTTGCACCCCTACAAACCTTCTGTCCCTGAAAATGACCTTATTCTTTCAGGTGGCCTCACCTGAATTCATGGACTACCTAAATTTACAGGAAGGGAAGACATTGTTTTGAAGACAGTATCTTCTAATTCTAATTATTATTTATTTCAGTGTCCTGGCTGGTCCTGAGTGAAATTTTCCCTGGTGGGATCAGAGGTCGGGCCATGGCTTTGACATCCAGCATGAACTGGGGTATAAATCTCCTCATCTCCTTGACATTTTTGACTGTAACTGGTAAGATTTCTCTGTTTCCTTCCAAGCTCATAATATTCTCCTAGTGGACAAAATATTTCCCATACAAACAACACTGCTAAAACTGCAGCTATGATGCTCCAGGAGCCAAATTAAGATGTCCATTTAGGTGCTGTTTGTTACTTCACCATTTCCACCACATCTAAGTCTGTGCTAGTAATTAAAGCCTCAGGATGATGCCTATCAGAACATCTTGCACATCAGCTCCACAGGCTGTGAACTTCAGCTCTTACAAAACAGCATTGCCTTAGTACATATATTTAAGATTTAGTTGTGCATCTTCTGAAGTCAATGGAAATCCTGCTCGATTCTGACCAAACATTTCAGAGGACAATCCCATTGAAACAATTCCTTTTCACAGGATTGTCCTGGCTTTGAGAAATTTCTCCTTCAGAAAAAAAAAGTGTCTTTGTAAGTTTAAAATGTTTCATGTTTTAATGTGAGAAAGTAGACTACCACACAAAGGCATAAACAAGGGGAAAAGTTAAATGCTGATGCTGAAATTCAACGACTGGCAAATATTTTTCTAATTATGTTTCACCAAAAGTTTTGCAAATTTTAGGGTTTTTAGCTTATTCTGAGGAAAATAGCTGCTGGAAACCAAAATATATAAGGGAAAAGAAATATAACATTCCCTTTAATGCTGTTTCACTTTCCATAGAAGCAGGCAATCAAAGTCATAGGATCATAGAATGTTTATGTTGGAAAAGATCTTTAGGATCTTTGAGTCCAACTGTTAATCTAGCACTGCCAAGTCCACTGCTAAACCACGTCACTAAGTACCACATCTATAGTCTTTAAATATCTCCAGGGATGGCAACTTAGTCACTTCCCTGAGCAGTCTGTTCCAATGATTTATAACCCTATCAGCGAAGAAATTTTCCCTGGCACAAATTGAGGCCATTTCTTCTAGTCAAGTGGGAGAAGAAAGAGCCCTCCACTTTCCCCCTCAACCTCATTTCAGGTAGTTGTGAACAGCGGTAAGGTCTTCTCTCAGCCGACTTTTTACCATGCTGAATAACCCATTCCCTCAACCAGTCCTCATAAGACATCATGCCCAGTGGGATCACAGGACAGGCCATGGTCTCCAGACTCTTCACCAGCTTCGTTGCCCTCTCTGGACACACTCCAGTAACTCAATGTCCTTCTTGTGTACTGAACACAGTATTTGAGTATTCACCAGGGACACAATCACTTCTCCACTCCTACTGGCCACACTATTCCTGACACAGGCATCAACTGTTTCACCTGGATGTCTCCTTCTGCTACCATGCAGCACTGCAGAATCACAGAAAACATTCAGATGGAAGAGACCTCAAAGATCATGCAGTCCAACCCTCAAACCAGTTTAGGCTCAATTCTAAAACATGTCCCTAAGTGCCAGCTCCACAGGCCACTTGAACACCTCCAGGGATGGTGACTCCACTGCTGCCCTGGGCAGACCATTCCAGTGTTTGAGAACCCTCTCTGTGAAGAAATACTTCCTAGCATCCAGCCTGAACCTCCCCTGGCACAGCTTGAAACCATTTCCTCTAGTCCTGTCACCTGACACCAAGGAGAAGAGGCTGCCCCCTCCTCACTCCAACCTCCCTTTCAGGCAGTTGTAGAGCGCAATGAGGTCTCCCCTCAGCCTCCTCTTCTCTAGACTGAACAACCCTGCCTCTCTCAGATAATCCTCCATGTGCTCCAGGCTCTTCACCAGCCTTGTTGCCCTTTTCTGGACATGCTCCAGCACCTCAATATCCTTCTTGTATTGAGTGGTCCAGAGCCAAACACAGCACTGGAGGTATGGCAGGCGGATGATCACCTCCCTGTTCCTGCTGGCTACTTGTTCATGCACATCCAGCCATTGTTCTGGCCTATGTTTCAAGGAATCTAAAGCCACAGTAATTCCTTTGGCTTAGCTGGGTCTAATCTGCATTTATGAAAGTGTAACTACAAGCCAATATGTGTCCTAGTCTATGGCAGGCAGGCAGAAGTGGAAATTTTGTCTTCAAATGAATACATGTGGAGGTCATGGCAGCCAGCAGCACCTGCACTTAGGTATGTGATGCAGAGGATATCACCTAAATTAGCAGCTTCATCTGCAATTTCTAGCTCATGACACCACTGTCAAATGTCTCAACTGTCTGGCTTAGTTTTAGCAGGGAAAAGGGCCAAGTGGGCTGCAGCAGCCTGTTGGGTTTGTATAAGCTTTACTTTCAAGGGGCTACAGGGTCCATCCCTCAGCCTGAGGATCAATCTGCTCCTGGAGCATAGGTCGTCAGAAAACCACTTGTCCTTGGCTGTCTTGGATGTCTTTGTAGCCCAAGTTCCATGACATGCAGAGGCAATGCTGGAAATTGACAGGGGCTGGATTTAGTTGTAGACAGTTGCAACAGTGTGGAAAATGCTTAGTTTTGCTCCATGGAAGAATGCTTAACAAAACCAGGCATGGGTGAAAATACAAGGCACTTGTGATCATCAAGTGCCTTTGCACAAACAAGTAGCAATGGCTTCTTCCTGTTTTCATCCAGAGTGACCACAAGCAAAACACACAAATCAATAGGTTCATGCTAGATGGGTCAATCTAGGCTGATGAATTTTTTTCATAAGGAGTGTTCAAAAAAGCAAACCCACTCTTCTTTTTCAAACTATGGCCAGGCACAAATAAATGGGCCAAGAATAACAGGGTAACTTCTTTCTGAATTCTCCTGTGCATTAGGGGCTGTACTTTATAAACAAATACATCATTGGAAAAATTACAGTATCTGAAAATTAAATAAGAGAATTTTTTCTTCCTTTGTAGAGCTCATTGGCTTGTCCTGGGTGTGCTTCATTTACACAATCATGAGCCTAGCATCCCTGGCTTTTGTCATTGTGTTTATACCAGAGACCAAAGGATGCTCTTTGGAGCAAATATCCATGGAACTAGCGAAACAGTAAGTACCAAATATGTGACTGCACCCCACGGGTGTCAGAGGGACAAGACCTTTCAATGCTGCATGCAAACAGAAATGGAAACTGTGCTAATTTTTCTCAGACTTTCTCAAGGCTGCAATATGCACATTGATTTCAGTGCCCAAGAACACATTTTGGTGGTGCTGAAGGACTGGTCCTAAAGGGATGGTGGTTTCTAGCATCCCTGTGAAGAATGCCTGCAGCTAGATCTGTTTTCCCAGCACTTTTGCTGGCTGGTGTTCCCAGACAGGAGGGAAACCATCTTCCCACACTTAGAGCTATCTGTCTTGGCTCACATGCAGAAAAAGGACTGTAGTGGGGCCCTATCTCAAATGCTTCAAGGCTCCATATGCATTTTGATAGCTCTTCTAGATAGGGCATTTTTGGATGCATTTATTAAGTTCCATGTCTCTGTAGACTCTATGAGATCATACTGAAAATGTTTTTTCACCATGAGTTTATATCCCTGCTTCACAGGATCACAGGAGGTTAGGGGCTGGAAGGGACCTCCAGAGATCATTGAGTCCAAGCGCCCTGCCAGAGCAGAAGCATAGAATCTAACGCAGGTCGCACAGGCCTGAGGTGAGAGTCAGGCCTCAGCACAGCTGGTGGCATGTTGCTACAGGGCAGGCTGCCTCCCTGTGTTCGACCACACAGTGGGCAATGAGGGTTCCCTCACCCTCTCTTGGGTGGCAAAGAGCAGCCAGAGAAAGAAGGCAGGGTAGGAATATTCAAACTGGAAACAGGAAACAGACTCATAGAATGGTCTGGGTTGGAAGTGACCTCCAAAGATCAGCTAGTTCCTACCCCCTCTGCAGTCAGCAGGGGCATCCTCAACTAGATCAGGCTGCCCAGAGCCCTGTCGAACCTCACCTTGAATTATCTCCAGGAATAGGGCCCCAATCACCTCCCCGGGCAACCTGTCCCTGCGTTCCACCACCTGTACAGAACCTGTCCCGAACAGCCAATCTAAATCTGCTCTTCTCTAGTTAACTTCTGGAGAGTGGAAGCGAGTGGAAGTGAGTGGAAGCGAGTGGAAGTGATTAACATGCCTAGTGTGATGGGCCAGACTGTGTTGGTTTGCTTTTTCTTTGAATAGTCGAGAATACACTTTCTAAACGTTAAAGTACAACGCAGCCAGGCTTGAAGGAGATTGTTTATGGGCTAATTAAGAGCAATTATCACTCTGCTGCAAGCCCGGAACTAACTGCGCAGCAGAAGCCTGCAGGCCGTCCCTCACAGAGGTCAGCTTTATGGGCTAAGAAATGGCGGTTTCCGGTGCAGGCTGTGCTATGTCCCACCAGGCATCCTTTCCGCCTTCCTCTTAAAGGCAGACATAAAACCACTTGGGAGCCGGAGCGGCTCAGGTGACAACAGCCGAGCCCGGCGCGGGGAGCCTGGCCAGCAGGGAGAGCCGGGCCCAGCAGGGGGAGCCAGAGGCGCCGGGCCCAGGGTAGGGTACCGCCGGCGGCGGCCGCCCCAGCGCGGTGAGGCGGGGAAGCGCCGCGGACTCCGGATGAATTCGGGGACGTTCCGGTAGCCCGGCGCGGTACGCCCAGCGCGCTCAGCCGTCGTGCTGTATGGTCTTAGAAGCAGCCGTGAGCGGCAGGGAGAGCGCTCTGCCAGCGGTGTTCGATGGTAAACCTGTGTGGCCTTTGTGATTCTCCAGGAAATACGGGAAGAGCCCCTTGTGCTGGGCGAGCCAGCGCAGAGAGAAACTAGTGCCGGTGGAACTCGCCAAGAGGGAGAAAGAGCAGCTCTACTAGACCCCGGACAATCAAAACAGCCTTCACCGAAAAAACAGAGTTCATTGATGTTCATGCTCTGATGGGACACACGCTATCTTTGTTATACACAAGTTATTCTTTCTTTCATTTCTCAGTAGAGCTTCTTTCAGTGCCACTTTACAGCCAACATTAAAGATTCTTGTAGTTTATAATTCTTTTGAAATCCAGGCTCTGTCTGTTTCAAACCAGTATACTGCACTGCCTGTGAGGTTACTCACCTCTTACATACAGGAGGTGAGTGGAAATTCCAGTGACTAATACTCAAGTACAGTTCATCCTGGAAAAGGTGCAAAGTAACAACTGGGGTGCCAAGGAGAAGGAATAGACTCACTGCAGCCCACCAAAGACAGGTCTGTTTAGCCTAGCAATAAAAAAAATAAAAGAGGGGGCTGAAATGAGTTGACAGCTCTGTGCCTTTGGGAGAAAATCGGACAGCTATGAAGTCTAAAGGACAGTGCTGATGCAGAATCAGGTATGAACTGCTCATGAAATAATTTAGGCTTCAGCTTAACAAGCCTTGAGAAAAATTCTTATTCATCAGAGTTTAATTATTTGTAACAGAGCATGCTCAGCTCGTAAAAGAAACTTTACATACAGTAAAGTATGTGTCAGAATTCAGTGACCTAGGAAATACTCCTTGGAAAACAGACATATTTTTTAATGGGGGGGGGGGGGG
>WAAF01000687.1:608488-676785 GCA_013400475.1 Tricholaema leucomelas | reverse complement strand
GTAGCTTGAGGCTGTGTCCTCTTGTTCTGATGCTGGCCACCTGAGAGAAGAGAGCAACCTCCTCCTGTGGCTTCCCGGTCTCAGGAAAGTTGGAAGCTGGAGGTGCCAGAGTTGATGCCAAAGTAATTTTATTTCTCAACACGAGGCACACTAGACTTTGACTTCTGGATTCACAAAGCTGCCACAGGGCAGCACAAATGAAGTTCAGACACCACGGTCACTGCAGATCATAAATTACGTCAAATTCTTGGTTACTGCTGAGCAAGTGTATCCTGAAGTACTCAGCAAGCCTCTACAAAGAATTATCCATATTGCTCCCATAAAAGAACATGGGTCTCTTTTTTTTCTTAGAAGGTTAATATATTTTGTTGGAATGATCAGTACATAAATATTTATTAGCAGATAAATAAATGGCTCTTTGTTTAAAGGGAAAAAAAAGCATTCATTGAAAGCATGCTGGCTCTCTCAGCAGCCACACAGCGGCATTTCTTTGAGCATGTAATTGAGATTGACACTGTCAGCTGGAGTGCAGATACTACTCCTCACTAAGCACATGATCTCACTTTATTTGCTCTCATAACATTAAAACCACATGACTGTGTCCTGCACTGAAGGAGCAGTAGCTTACTGATCCAGATAACATTTTACTTCTAAGCAGAGCAGATCACAGAATCACCTGGAAATATTCAAGTTGGAAAAGACCCTCAGCATCACCAAGTCCAATTGATAGCCCTATTCTACAAGGTGCACCCTAAACCATATCCCCAAGCACCACATCCAAATGACTTTTAAACACATCCAGGGCTGGTGACTCAACCACCTCCCTGGGCAGCCCATTCCAATGCCTGACCACTCTTGCTGTGAAGATGTTTTTCCTAATATTCAGTCTAAACCTACCCAGTCACAGCTTGAGGCCGTTCCTTCTTGTTCTATCACTAATTACCTGTGAGAAGAGACCAGCAGCAACCTCTCCACAACATCCTTTTAGGTAGCTGTAGACAGGAATGAGGTCTCCCCTCAGCCTCCTCTTTTTCAAACTAAACAGCCCCAGCTCCTTTAGTTGCTCTTCATAAGATTTATTCTCCAGCCCCTTCATCAGCTTCCTTGTCCTCCTCTGTGCTGACTCCAGCACCTCCACATCCCTTTTGTATTGAGGTGCTCCAAAATGAACACAATACTCCAAGTGTGGCCTCACCAGAGCTCAGTATAAGGGGACAATCACCTCCCTACTCCTGCTGGCCACAGCATTTCTGATACAACTCAGGATGCCACTGTCTTTCTTTGCTACTTGGGCATACTGCTTCTTCATATTCCTTTCTGGTCAGATTCTGAGACAGCCACACTTCTAGATACTGGCACTGCAAATTTACATGAGTGAGTCTGTTTAGACAGTAAGCATGTGTTCAAACCTGAAAAGAAACTGTTGAGCCTAAGGACACGATTTGCCAGAAGTCACTGGAAATATAGCTATCTCAGGATTGGAGTCTACTGAGCAACTCTGTACCTTAACATTCCTGCACTGTAAGCTACAAGGGAACCAATATAAAATATCCTGTTGGACTTTTGGTACAAAGGTCAGGTGAGTAGCTATCACAATGCAGGACTGTTTAACTATGCAGATCTCATGCCATCTAGAAAGCCCTGAATTGCTAGGCCACTGGCTTCTGCCTGCTCTCTTTTTTCTGTCCTGATCCTACGGCCAGTAGTCCTCACAATAACGCATGGGATCAGGCTGCTTTCAGGGATGCTTATGGTAGGAATGCATAAAGCTCAGCAAGATACAGTTTTTGGCATACACAACATACTAAAGATTAAGCAAAATCTTCTCATAAAGGGCCACGAGTCCTTTTTGACATAGTCTCTAAGCAACGAGAGACCAGGCACACTGGAGAAACAGTGAAGCTGTGTACGTGGGACAAAGATGACTCAGACCAGTGGCCCCACCAGAAGCAATAAGCCTGAAAGCTTTTTGTTTTCATGTCCTATGCAAATTGGTTCAGATTTCAGGTGCTTCCACAGACATGGAAGAGTTTTGTTCCTTGTGCTTTGAATTTTACAATAAAAATTGAAGACCTGCTTAGAATTTTGTTTGAGGTCTACAATTCGCATATTGACCAGAAGAGGCTAGAAAAGGTCCCTGTGCCACTGCACGGGTGAAAGCCCTGGCTCGAGTTTCCCTGACCTCATCAGCAACGGTTTACTCCAGGCTGAAGCAGCAGCAGTTGACAAAAGTAAGAGCATTCCTGTAACTTCTGCAAACAGAAAATGAATGCAAAATGCTTTAGAAGCTACATAGAAGTTGAATAGCAGTGTGAAATGGGGAGAGCTAGAGAGCTGGATCTGGAGTGGTGGTGGTGGTGGGAGAGAAGCCATGGATGAGGAAGGCACACAGAATGCAAAGATGAAGTCAGAGATTTGCTCTGGAGGGGGTAGGGAAAGGGGCTGAAATTTTCAAGCGTAGATGTTTCATGCATAGAAAGTTGAATTTGTTACCGTAAATTTTCACACTTGGAGGTGTGAGGAAATCAAGAACATGGCCAAAACTGACAAGATGTGGTGAGGTTTGGGGGTTATTTTTGGGGTTTGTGATTTTTCCACTTTGGGGATCTGCTCTTATTGTGAAAGAGATGACTCTTTTATTCTTCTTTTTTTTTTTTAAAGGATGCTCAAGTAAAGAATTATTTTGAAAAATATCAATTTGCAGGCAACACTAAACTGGGAGAGACTGGGCTGAAATTCATAGCTTTGCAAATCCATGAGAAGAGTCTGAAAAAAGCAGGATGCAATTCTCTAAGTGCATTTTTTTTAAAAAAACACTAATTACATGTCAGAGAGTGATTAAAAAAATGGGGCCAGAAACTGCAGGAAAAGATCTAGCAGCTGCGATAACTCACAAGCTAGCAATGAGACAGAGTTATCACCCTGCTGGAAAAAGGAGCTCTTAGTAGGTTGTATAAATAGAACCAACTCTTCAAGGAACGTGAAACGAACTTTTTATGGCACTGCTAGTGCCACAGCTGTGCACCATGCAGTTTTGCATGGGATCCACCAGGAGGATCCAGGGACAGATGAACAATGCTCTAGAAAAGTGTCATTGAGGAAGATCTCATTGATTAACAGGGAAGTTTAATCCAAACCACTGCTCCTCACGCTGCAGGTGAGAGCCAGCAAGCTGGGGCATGCTGCCTGTCCTAGAGTCTAAATGACAACTGCACAAGCTGACAGCTGAAGCCTAGGTGAAGGCAGCACAGTATGGCAAAGAAGCACAAACTAATATCTGAAGATGTGTGTGTATGTTTATGCATGTAAAAATCATTACCAGCAGCAAGGCGTATTTCAGACTGAGGTGGGGACCTGCTGATGTAGAGCAGTGATAAAAACAAAGAGCAATATCCCTAAGTGTACACTGCCAAATGCCCTTCCTCATGGGAAGTTTTAGAGTGTATTTGTCACCAACAGTTTGAGGTCCTCACGGAGCTAGGATAGATGAGCACGCAGTTCAAGGAATCTTTTATCTGCTGCTGTTCTCTTTCTCAATACTACCCTGCAAGTTTAGTACTGTGCCTTTTTTGTTCCCTTACAGGCTGTTACAAAGGCCTCAAACTGCTAGCATGGATCTAACCAGCACTTCAAAAGAAACAGTTCTTATTTTAATACATTGCAGCTTATTATTACCTTTCATTTTTGTTATAACAGGCACATTTCATGCTAAGTGACAGCACTAATGAAAAAGCAAAATGTTCCTCTTTCTCCATGGATAAATTTAGGAGACACATATGCTTTATAAAAGCTCTAGAATTTCACTGGTAGCACTCAAGTGCTTTGTCAATTTGATACAAAAAGGGCAAGCCTAATCTAAGACACCTAATGTAGTTGTAATGACCAAACCCTCATTCATTTAGGACTACAGTTTGTTCCTGCAAAACCCATTACAACTTTGTTCAAATACTTTCTGCTTTTTCCTTTCTTAAATTGTAATAGTGTTCTCAAAGGGTGGTCTAGCCCTTGCTTTCTCTGACTTTTCACAAAATCTGAGGTCCACAGTCTCTTCTATACAAACTGGAAAGCTTGCACATTAACCATCCCTGTTCTTCATCATGAATTTCATGACTCTTGAACTCAACTTAGTAGTTTCCTAGTTGTATGTTCTCTCTTCTCTACACTGCCTACACTTAGCTTAAAAAAAAGCCTTTTGTGAATCTATCACTTAAGGATTGTGGCAAATTGCTGCTTCTTTTTGCTCTGAGAGATCTGAACTATTACATCAGATAGGTCAAATACATTATCATAGGCATCTGCTGCTTCAGGATGTTCCTTCACCTTTCTCTTGCAGCTATGACTTCTGGTACAGATCCAGCTCCCGGGTTACTATTTTTACGCTCACTAAATTACACAGCACACAATAAAAAGTGTAACATTTCTCTTCAATGAGATAGGGAAAAAAAGACATACATACATTTATACATATTTATTGTAACTTTTTAAAAGTATCATTTGCAGTTATTTTTAAGCATTCACCTCTCTTCTTGCTTCAAATGTGCACTCACTGAGAGAAACATCTACTGGCTTCTGAGTCCAAGGTTAATACCAATACATGCCACAACCAAGCTTCATTGCTTGTTGGTAGCTCCTGTCATGAAAATATACAGTAAGAAGAGTGTAGAAAAGGTCTGTGTTAATCATTCAGCAATAGGCTGGGGCTGGATTAGTGTGACCACACCATCTTCTTGAACTGAAGCACAACACCACCTTCCTGAAAACCGAAGCTTATGCAGTAACTTGTTCTGGTTTGCATCCAGCAGGTGGACAAGGCAGTCGTTTTCTTCCTACAGTAGCTTCTCTAGCTGATAAAGTTTCCTCATCATCTACAGGAAAACACTTGCTTCAGATCTTTACATTTAGAAATGTCTTCTCGTCGCGTAACAGCAAGAAAATACTTGAAGTCTGGCAAGTAGTTAGGAGAACTGGGAACAAACCAAATTTCATCCTCAGATAAACATACTTAACTACTAGAGATCTCTAAACCACACACAAAATTTTACACATACTACGAATAGAAACAGAAGTTATCAGCAAAAGACTATTCTTACATTGTTTCAAATTAATTTGCCAACTACACAATTTTAACTGTAATAGAAAAAGGGAAAAGGAATATAACGGGTATGAAGAGAAATATTTTCCAAACTTTTATTTGTGCACATTCATCAGGTGAAAAAGATAACTTTTACAGCTTCTTTGGTGCCCAATAATCAGCATACAAAAATGTAAAAGACTATTCACAAATAAAACACAAG
The DNA here is from genome assembly GCA_013400475.1 of Tricholaema leucomelas. NCBI lineage: Eukaryota > Metazoa > Chordata > Aves > Piciformes > Lybiidae > Tricholaema lacrymosa > Tricholaema leucomelas. The sequence goes on along the minus strand of WAAF01000687.1, from coordinate 671,491 downwards.
CTCAAACTGAAAAAAAAGAAAAAGAAATGTTTTAAAGGTAGTGCACATCGTGATAGCTTTGCTTATGAATACACAGAAATTACTGCAAAAATAAATAGAATGTCTTTTTTTTTTTTAAAGCAGCAATTTCATATCTTGTAAACTTCCATTTTTACAATACAGCACTGTTAAGAGTAAAATCCAAAAGAACTGGAGTCTACACTGTAGCCATGAGCAAGTAAAAGTCCTTATTCCTCTGCTATGATTGGTCCAGTTTTCCTTTTTTTTTGCTTTTAGTCCAATGTGCAGCAGTCTTTAAAGGTGCTTGGTTAGGGAACCTAACCATCAAGTGGTGAATTATAAAAGTTATTTCCTGCTTTCAAACACAAATGGGTAAATCTGTTCCACGGCACTGGCAACAGCCTTTACGTTTGGCCCTGAGACATATTGAAAAGAATAAAAGAAGTAGGAAGAGAAAAATCAGGGAAACAGACATTAAAACAACAGCATCTCCAAAATAACATTAATGTTTTCAGCTACTTTATACTGTAGGCAAAAAGAATTTCTCCCCCATTTATAGAATCATAGAATCATAGAATGGTTTAGGTTGGAAGGGACCTCAAGGATCATCCAGCTCCAACCCCCTGCCACTTCCAAGCAAAGACTCTGGCATGGAATCAGCAAGAGGTTCTACACCAGTCAATTAGACTAAAAAATAAGCAATAATGTAATTTAATTTCATAACAACTTGGGGGCTTTTTGATTTACTGGCTTAAACAGTCAGCCCAGAAGGCAGGGGCTATGTGGCAGAGGTAAAATAAATACTAAGCTAATCTTCTAGGAATTTTTCATACTGAGAGCCTAGTGATTTTTGTGTCTTGTTTTAAAAGCTTACCAACAAAGACTACTGCTAAATAATTCCTGATTTAACTCAAGTATCTTTCAAGCCAGACTATTTTATTTTTCACTCTAACATTTTACTCTAGATTTTGTGAATAGATTCACCATTGATCTTAGGGTAAAAACCTGCAAGTCAGGGAATGGTTACTGTCTCAGGATGACGCATCTGAAGGTTATCTAACATGATCTAAAAGCATTTGGGGAAAGAAAAAGAAGAATGAACTTACTAGAGCATTTTAAGCAATGAACAATTATGATTGTGAATAAGCAAGCAGTAAAATGCCAGAAATTCATCCTGGATAGAAGTTTGGTGATGCAGATAAACGAAACCAGCAATTTCTCACGTGCTTTAATGCCTGTGAACTCAGGGATTTTTTTGCATCACCCTAACACTTCCAAAGTTTCTTCTGAGTATAGAGAACTGTTTTAAGTGGTTCCCAAAAAACAGAACTAAATTATGAATTTGTGCTAGTCTGAAGCTAGCTAGAATGTTTTGGTAAGAACTAGATTATAGGCTGTGAAAAGGAAACAATGGTCATGTCTACTTCACTCATAGGCTTGCTGAAGTGGATAAGAACAAGAACAAAAATATAGATAAGGGAGTCGCTGTCTGGTCTTTGGGCTGAACTCTCTCTCTCTAACCTAACCTGCCATCTGTGTGACTAATCCATCTGTATCCTAATCCCCCTGGTCAATCCTCCATACTACCTTAAACAGAAGGCAAGATCCTGGGTAAGGTTGAGGGGTGGGAGGAAAGTGGAAGAGTGGCTGAGAGCCTCTCCTGGGGACTCAGGTTTCTGGGAGGGCTGCTGTGTCTCTGTATTACCTTTTAACTTGTATATTTCTGTATAGATTGTAAATATCTGCTTGTCTATTGTGCTAAGCTGTAAATATAAAGCACTGTTCAATTTCCAGAGTCACTGAGTCTAGTCTGGGTGATTTTCCACAGTGGTGGGGGGCAGGGAACACCCAAACCATCACAAAATTGCTTTAAGTAATTACGAGAATATTGTTTTAATTTACATGCTCAGTCAGGAAATGGAATGGAATAGGATTCTTCCAATATTCTCAAACCTGTCAAGTTAAGCACTGGCCTAAAACAAGCCTGCTGATAGATACCTGTCTTCTGCACAGATACTGCACCTTCCTTAAATGTGACTGCTGTTATAGAAATGCAAGTGTTAGAGGAAGATAGAGTTATAGAAATATATATATAAAGTCATGGGGTTTACTCTCTATCATTTTAACAGTGACTCTATAAAAAAATCTGACTTTTCATATCTGGAAACATCTGGTGGACAGCTCCACACAGCAAAGAGTGGAAAATGAAAATTAAGAAGAGAGGGGAAAACCATGGCATGGCATCTTCCAAACTGAGCATAACCTCGTCTCTCATTACTGCATACAGTTCTGGAGCCTCCAACACAAGAAGGATGTCAAACTATTGGAGCAAGTCCAGAGGAGGGCCACGAAGATGACCTGAGGACTGGAGCACCTCTGCTATGAGGACAGGCTGCGAGAGTTGGGGCTCTTCAGCCTGGAGAAGAGAAGGCTTAGAGGAGACCTTGTAGTGGCCTTCCAGTATCTGAAGGGGGCCTAGAGGAAGGCTAGGGAGGGACTATTGACAAGGTCTAGCAATGTCAGGATGAGGAGTAATGGGTTTAAATTGGAAGAGGGTAGATTTAAACTACTTATCAGGAAGAAGTTCTTTACAGCAAGGGTGGTGAGACACTGGAACAGGTTGCCCAGGGAGACTGTGGATGCTCCCTCCCTGGAGGTGCTGAATGCCAGGTTGGATGACACCTTGAGCGACCTGTTCTAGTGGGAGGCTGGCCTGTGGCGGGGGGCTGGAACTAGATGATCTTTGAGGTCTCTTCCAACCTAAACCATTCTATGGTTACGTGGGAAAGATCACTGACGCCTAGAATTCGGATGGTGGTTCTCTTTCTGTAGAGTCTTTCCAGAAGAGAGAGCATAAATCTGAAGAATGGCAAGCATTGCTCAACCTCATTTATGACAAAATGCTGTGCTACCCTGAAAGTTTTTGTGAATGTCCAGTTAGGAGACCTGTATTTATGAAAGGTATGTAAATGCTACAGGCAGTGTAGCTTACAGCTCAATGAAGCCAAAAAAAAAAAGACAATTCTAATATTTAAGTAAACACTAAATTCTTGTATTCCCAAGTCCTATCTCACTTTTGTTTTTATAAAAAAGAGACTATGTACTTTCAGTCAAAGTAATTTTTGAACCTACCAATAATAACACTTTCCCTACAACTCTTCCAGAACTCAGAACTTGCATTCAAAAACAAACTAAGTGTTAGCACTGGGAAACAAAATCTCTTCAACATATCCATTTCAAATATCTTCCTTTCCTCAACCTACTGGCCCTAAAATTAAATATTCCCAACAAGTTAAATATTTATTTTTGACATCAAAATACCTGTAACTGTGATACTGCCTGTGGAAAAAATCTGTAAGGTAGCTCGGAGAGTTTTTATTCTGTAACATACGGCAGGATGAAGTTCTGGTTCATAACTAGAAAACAAAATGAAAGATAAAAAAGAGAGATCTAGAACTGAAAAATAAAAGCTTAACAAGTATATCAAGACAATAAAATCCTACTGTACCTCGCATGAGGTCTGTTATTCTTCGTAAATTCAGGCAGTCTGATCTCAAAGGGCATGTTGCACACTGCTAAAACATTCACAACTTTAAAATCTGTGAAAATTACCTTTTCAAAAGAGAGGGGGAAAAAAAGACATTAGAAATTCAGTTTATGGCAAGGCAGAGATACAGGCTGTCAAAAAAAGGGAAGTTAGAAGAGTATTAATTAGAATTACTTTGATGACACTTCAAAATGAAAATCTCAACAGTACTTAACAGACTCCAACTGCTTCCTTTATCCTTCTACAGTACAGTAACTGCTGAAGTAGATATTACACAGTCGCATTATATGGTTACATTACAGCCTCAGGGAGAAACAGCTCATACTGCTGCACTAAACACCTCTAAATTGAAAACAAACTAAATTAAATAGCTCATGGAACACTAAAATAAGCAGAGAAAAAGCTTAAGTTTCATGGTTACAAGAATGCTACGCAATTTGAAAACTTCTTTAATGCCTTATTGCAACCTAACATTTTTATCAAAGCCAAAAATAATGGTGGCAATTGGTTTGTTTTAAATTTCCAGTGGCCAGTACAGCAAGCTGTCTATTCCATGACTTTGTGAAAACCAGCTCAAACTACTAGCTTTCCGTTATTCTTTCTAAAAACCAGCTCAAACTACTAGCTTTCAGTTAGTCTTTCTAAAAACCAGCTCAAACTACTAGCTTTCAGTTAGTCTTTCTAAAAACCAGTTCAAACTACTAGCTTTCAGTTATTCTTTCTAAAAACCAGCTCAAACTACTAGCTTTCAGTTAGTCTTTACCACAACCACTTCAGATGACAATTAAACAGCCAACAGACAATTCCTAAATCAACAAATATGAGTGTTGAGAAGTCAGTGCTGGAGACATCACTGAAGAAACTTTTGTTCATTTTCTGAGATTGCCTAAACTTCAGTATTCTTCAGTCAAAACTTTTTAGAGGGATACTAGCAATAGAAGCAATTTATCCTTATTAAAGCTCAACTATCAATTTAATCTTAATATATTCCACTTGTAATAAAACTCTGTGCATCCTAAGTGAAGCACTGTTCACCTCACTGATTTAGTGTTCCATTCCATCTTCAAGAGGCCGGGTTTTATGTATGCATGCATAATAGTGTCCAACTTCCACTTGAGTCTGATGCAGCATTACCAGGATGCCTGTCACCACTGCCTTTACCACAGCTAGCCCCTGCCTGCCAAAGGACAGGCACTGTATCTATTGAACTACCTGCCCTTCAACAGTTAGGTAAACAGCACAACTGATCACCAGGAAGTTTCAGAGTACTGAAATCTGTCATTTTAAGTCATTCATCAGTAAAGGCTGGTTTTCAGCCTTTACTATGAAATGCAAATGGTGGTGTGTGCCTAGTAATGTTAACCCAAAATCAGAAAAAAACAGGGGTTTCATGTACAAAGTATTTCATTTGGTTTCTTTCCTGCTGTGCAACCTGACAGCACAGATTCATTTTCCTCCCTTTTTAATTACAGAAGCTCAAACTTGCTCTTAATGCAATGGACATGTATCTGCTATTCCACCAGGTATACGGAAAATTATGTTTAAATGACAGTTAAGATTTATGCTACCCAGCACTTATTCCAAATAAATCTTTCAAGATGTTGTAAGTGCTGTCCAAGAAACATCTGTAGGTGGTTCATTTATTAAACAAGTTTTGTTGTTCATTAGCCAGTGAAGAGGCACTGCTCTAAGCTGCCAAATGAAACTCAAATCAGCTCCTCTTTAACCAGCATCTAGAAAATGTATGCAGACACAAAAGGGGTATCTGAGGGGAAACATGTTCATTGCTAAATAATTATGATCCCTCATTTTTCTTTCTTTCTAATCAGCTGACTACCAGCCTTGTTCAAGTCACACAAGTCCTTTTTCATTAGAATTACCTGAAAACCTAGTTTCTGTAGACTACGAGCTAATCGTCTGGCACCAAATTTAGCTTCTTCTTCACTATAAAAGAGAGAGAAAAGAATGTAGCATTAACAGAAACAGACTGTGCATTTGGGGGCACACATACCACAACAGCTATTCAGACTACAAAACAAACAGCATGTAGTGTGTGAACCATGATCGCGTGGACAGCCTTCCTTTCATCCTACTGTATCACATTTGAACTATTCAGATGGGGTTCTTTAGCCCTGTTTGAACACTTATCTTCCCATTTGGCTACAGCTGAAGTAGGAGATGTATTCGGATCATCCATGATACTTAAATATTCTTAGGAGACAAATGTGATCATGGGTAGTCTGGAGTTAACATTCTGAAAATCATCTTGGACTCAATGATCTCCATGGGTCCTTTCCAAATCCTAATATCCTGTGATCTTCTATTTTGAAACAAAGATCATGAACAGATAGTACTTAAGTTGACTACTGTACCTTATCCTCACTCCACGCAGACATAACTTAAAGGAATTCAGCTGTTAAGAGTTTAGCAACTCTCAGATGCATCTGACCTGACAGTCCGCACTTGCATGTTTCCAGTCCCTTAATACTGTATAACTCAAATTCAGGTGGGGGTTCAAGAAAGAGTAAGAGATATCTATCACTCAAAAGGTCATCCCTTCCCAAGTTTCAAGGTCTGGCTAAAACCAGAATTCTTAAGGGAGCTGTCAAATAAAGTGTCCAAGATTTTCTTTATAAAATACTTTTCACTGCTGGTCTCCCAGAAGGCTGAGCTGATGTTGCTTAAGATTTCAACTCAGTCTGAGGTAGAGACTTCACATACAAAATTTCCTCCTAACCACGCAGCTTGGCAAGGATCTATGTGTAACCCAGTGTGAGTGAATCTCAGCAGTGGCAAGTACTGCCTCTTCCCATCTTTTTTTTTGTTACTTTAAAAGAGGCAAGAATTTACAGCTAAAGAAAGAATCCTCATAAACTCACCTTGTGGCTCCTGTGCAAATAACTTTTCCTGAGGACCAAATGGTGGCCGTAATCCTAGGTTTCCTAAGCTTCATTAATACTTTCTAAAGAGAAAAATAGAAGTGGAAGAGCAGGGAATTAGTGGTAGTTCCATTTCATACTGGAAAATAAATAAACTGTTTGACAAATCAACTGTTACATCAATACTTCCTTTGAGAGCCCTGAACTGTCCCTTCATCTCTTTCAGTAATTAAGACAAAAACACACAAACAAATAAAACACCACAAAAACTCAAACTCATCTCCTGAGAAAAGCAAAATCTGTATGTAATATCTCGGCCAGTTTAGCACTCACAAAACAGATAAAATGAAGCTATTCTCCTCTGAATAAAATGCTGAAAGCCAGGAGCATTGTACTATTTTTTCTCCTTATTACAGTGACTCCCATGTTGCTGACTTCTCATCAGGATATATTCTCTTGACAAAATTAACAAAAGGGAGCCAATGCTCACTCCGAGGTGTAAGAGTTCTCACCTCACCTTACACTAAATATCTGCCTCACCATTTGCAGTCTTCTGAGACATTATTTACCCACTCTCCCTACTCTGTGTTTAGTATATGACACACCAAATGTCTATCATGAGAGAAATTCTGAAGTAAACCTGTGCTTTTCTCTATCCACCACACACAGATATCAGACAAAAGAAGGTTTATCTTAAGGAATGTTCTTAAAACCAGATAAATTAGGTATGTTGAATCTCTTACCCCAACATCACGCTTGTAAATCACATTTGCTCCCTCTAGCGCGATCTTCCTCAAGTTTAAATGACATCTTGTTCTAAAAACACACACTACATTTGTGATTAAAATGTCCAATGCAACATCACTGTCCGCATCCATTGGGGTGATTTACAGCTCAGTTTTCCCACCAGCTCACCATGAAGATCACATCCTGAGAAATGGAAATTATAAAGTTAAACATAGCGGTAGAAAATGGCCTACTAATGCCACTGTATACATCCTTCCTTTAAAAAGACAAAAAGCAGAAGTGATTACACTCTGACTCATCTAAGTTAACTGTGTGTGGGGAAGGTGGGTGTCTGTATGCTATAAAATAGGTTACTTGTTTAAAGCCATGTTGCCAGACTTAACAGAAATAAAGTGTGTATACATATATACAATATTTAAACTTGCCAGTTAAATATGTTACAACTCTTACCAACTATATTAGGACACAGTGAAGATTACTGAAACTTTTTCCATAGCTCCAGTGGATAATCTTTCCTCAGCTCATTTGAGGATGTCATTAGACACCTCAGGAAAATGCATTTCTCTGACTGCTGAAGTTGATAATTCCGAACAGCTTGACATTCGTGTTGGAATGGATGAGCCTGCCGAGTAACTTTGAACTAACACGGGTTACACAAACTGCAGCCTGTAGACGGCCTGCTATCACAGCTTCCCCATCTTCATCCAGCACTCTGGCCTATCTCCCTCAGTGTAACAGCATAATGCAAGCTACACAAAACGTCCTGGTGGCAGCAACCGTCTGGGTTGAGCTGCAGTGGCCTCTCATCCCCATCTGCACTGCCTGCAGGAACTGCATATTGTACATGCAGGGCAAAACTGAGTGGTTTGGAGGAAAAGGAAGAGTTCATCATGAAGGCAAAGGATGGCTGCCCAGTGCATGCACAGCGCACCTAAGGCAGCAGGAAGTGTCCAGTCTACCTGTGCACACTGAAGGTAACACTCCTAACACACCTCAAGTGGGGAGAAGGATCACGAGATGAAGAGTTGGGCTACCATTCAGCCCAGCCTGAGACTGCTTGACATCTCAAACCTCAAGTGAATTATTTGGGGAAAGGAAAGAAGAGCAAGACTGTATACAGCAGAAAGCATTTATATTAAAATATCTCATTGTTTGCAGAACAACATAAAAATCTTAGTTTTACTTAAGGAGAAGTAGATCGTAGCCTAAGAGACAGAGGCAATATTATCTTGATCCATTCAGCTGAAATTTAATATCAGAAAGCAAAGATAAAAATCAAAGAAAAATAGTCAGATACATGGAATGCTCTATATGGTTATTGCCACATAGGGAGCAGGTGACTACGCATCGAGAATAGCAATATATGTAAACAGACTGCAGTGTATTTATCACTTCGGCTCTTTGGCCTTACATTCTACATCAGAAATCTTCAAGATACAAAATTAACGTCACAATTAGTATTTTCATCTGACTATGACTTCTTAAACATTGTGCCATAGTCTCTAATAGAAAACTCACTCAAAGTGCACCTTTGACTACAATTCACTGACAACACAGAAGTAATAAACTACAAGGCAGGTGTGCATAATGTACTTGGTCAACTGCTGTGACAGTTGCTGCTTCTATTGTGCAGCTTGTTCCCAGCTGAAAGAATTCTTCTGTAATTGTTGGCTTGTCCAATGTGAGAAAAAGCAAGAGAGATGAAAACACAGAAAAGAGATGAAGAAGCAGCAACAGAAAAGCAGAAAACCCAAAGGGTATGTGTAGGGGTTGGGGGGAAAGCAGGCAAAGAGAACAAACAGTAACTAATTAGTATTCCTGGATCCTTCTTTTTAAACGAAAAATTACATAAATTCTCCAAGATAGAAATGAGTTACCCCATCTGGTTTTGATGGACTACTACAGATTGGGTTAGCAATTTATGGCACCAGATCCAAAGATAGCACATGTGCAGATTTTGAATGGCATGCAGGCAGGGCCAGCACAGAGCTGGAACCCGTGGCATCCTCAGAGAGGCATTTGTTTTCACCCTGGCTCCAACTCTTGGCTCTCACTGAGTTCACTTACTGGAACCCAGGAATGATTGCTATATGTGAAAACAAGATACCTCAGATCAGCAGTGTCTCCCAATTATCAGCAGGTTTCTGCTGGCACCCTCTATCTCTACACTCTGAGTTAATATCAATGCTATACATAACACCTTTGAAAGGTTGCTAACTGCTAAGCAAATCCTAATACTGTATGAAAATGTCCTCATAAAATTCTGATGGCCTGTCTTACATCAGGGGAGAGAAGTCATGTGCTCATTCAGAACAAAGGAAAATGTGGTCGAAAGAGAGGAAAATTACAATTTAGAAGGGAAAGATCTCTCCTTAAACAGGTATCTACAGGGGAAGAGGATAAAAAAGCACATCAGTACGCTGTGAAGCTGTCAGTAAGGATGTTTTCAGCAATGATGGTGTACCTTGGTTAAAAGTGCAGCCTACTCTCACAGATTTTAATGGGAGAAAAATCACACGATTTTACAGTGGTGTGCCCCCATTTTCATTACCATGTTCTCAAAGTTCAAGACAACTAAATTTGAGCTGTAGCTAATACGTTTTGTGATATTCACTTAAAAAGGGGCATCATTTCTTCTAGAATCTGTATCTAAACATAGCATAAAAATACTGAAAACTGCCTTTACTTTAATGTTACTTGACCTAACAGAAGCATTTAATTGTTAAACACACTTGAATATTGAACATTTCAATTAATTGCCAAGTTTTTCTAATCTGTATTGAGAAAACCCTTTATTTGCTGCTGCTAAACACTACCACTGTTGCTGGAGAAGCTGAATGCAAGTGTTAACAATTTTTAATGCATCTATTCGATTTAGCATAGAAACAAAGTATTAACCTCTTCCAAGGCACAACTCGAAGGCATGGGTAAATCAAAATGCTTCTAGACTGTGATACTTCTGTTCAAGCAGTGAGTGAGCACAACCTATTACAACCTCTGTCCTGAACATATATTTTAATGTCTCACACTGTACAACAACAAAGAAACAAAACAAAACAAAATGACAGAGACAAGACATCCTGCTGCCTTTCTCTGGGAAGTCTCCAAGAAGTACAGATCCATAGAAATAATGGGAATAGAAGCAAGCTAAACTTAAAAAAAAATCCACTATAGGAAAAAAAGCAACTCACAATCTATTCTGAAGAACATGCTTATTAAAAAAAGGTATTACACTGATTCCCTTTAAGATAAAGAAACCAAGAAATCAAAATAATATGCAGTTCCTATGCAGGTATATGTCCAGTTGCATGACTAGCTGGAGCAGAGAAGTCCTAAATAGTGTTATTCTCTTCCCCAGTTTTCTCTTGTCTCTGTGCTATTGATGCACATTACTGTGTCCCTGCTGCACAGCCGTGATTCGTTACGCCATACCTCAAAATCTGCATTTCTGTCTCCTATCTGCAAAACAGGGAAGGAAATGCTCCCAGGCTTTTACAAATACATTTTGAGGCATGCAACAGCCTGACATAAGCCTGTTACTATTCCATATTTATGCATTACCTTTGCAGAACAGAGAGACTCAGGAGAAACCAAGTATATTGTTGTTTTCAGTTCTGGATTTGCAAATGCCCAAGTTGATTTCATTGAGCTCAGCCCAGATTTTGTAGATTAATTTTGCTCAAAGATTCTTCCATCTGAACCTTAGAATTTTGGCAGCTTAAATCTCTTTTCTAAAATTATCTTTTGCCAGTTAATGCTAACTTAGTAACAGACTAAACCTGAAAATAATGTACTAGTCTATATTCCTTACAGAAGTATTCTGTATTTCTTTTGAATGATATACTTCACTCAGCTTTCTCCAGCACAAGAAACCAGCCTGCTTTGATTTCAAAATCTCTTATATGAGCATAACACAACTACCCCAACGAATTAAAAAAGTTAAATAAGTTTTTGCCTAATTTTACCAAGTAAATGTTTTAAAGTTTGTTCTTTCTTTTCAAAAATAGATTTCAACATAAATTTCAGGGATACAGCTGGAATATTACCTCAAAAATAAAAAAACGGAGAAAAGAAAAAAAATTTGGTAAGTGAAGCCTGATAAAAAACATAAAACCACCAAAACCTAACTCAAGGTTATTGGACACTGTAAAGTAATGTATTCTACACTGAAACATGATGAACTTCCCAGAACAAGCAATACTTTGGAGGAAGGAATGAGCACTCGGGTTCTTAAACAAAGCATTAACCATGCATCTCCAGTTAGGACCCAGCCACACTATTTTAGATACTCTATAAAAACACATGAAGACAATCATTCTGCACTGAAAGCTTACAATCTAAAAAAAGCCAGCACTCTCTGCCTTCAAAAGTTCCAAAACAACCACACTATCATCATCAAAGAGAGAGGAAAGGCACTTGGGATGGAGTATGTAAACAAAGTATTTTAAGCTTTTGTCTACCTTTGATCCAAGAAACTCAGAGCTGTAAAGGTAGATGAGGGGTATCTAACAATGGTTACGTTAGTGTCAGAACAGTTTAATAAACACCTTTTTACCAGCAGTCCAAGTATAAGCAACTTCCACTGGTTATTTTTAACTTTGGTCCAAAGCAGTTCACCAACTGACCAACTCCACAAACAGTTCCAACAGCCCAGCTGAAGGGATATCTATCACTGCTGCACCACAGGCATTCATCAAACTAATGCTTGAAGAGCATTTTAGAAAAAGCCAGCCAGAATCTTCACAAGAGGATTGCTTATAAGAACAGAGAGTGCACAAAATAAAGCCAATCAGGAACAAGAAGAATCGATTTACATCCATTCACCGAAAGTGCATTTTTTTAAGATCTGTGTACAGCCCCTCAGGAAGCAAGTCCATATGAGATGCTAGAGGTGACAGATTCCTGAAGTTTGCTCGAATTCTTAGATAAGAAACGCTCAGGGTAGCAGGTGAATGCCTCTCCAGATCTATGAGCAACACGACTATTACTATTCTTAGAGAAAATCCTTTGGTCCAAACAACTTTCTAGTTACAGCCAATGAGCAAGTGGGACATGCTTTCACATCTTGTCTCTACTGGCAAGTTAAACTGTCCCTAAAGCAACAGGCCATCTTGAAGTTAATATTCTCACCTTTCGAGATTTGCACAGTCATGACAACTTCCTACAGAATGAAACAAGTACTGGGGAAAAGGAGAAAATTTTCAAGTACACATAAAACCAGTACCAAAGTCTATCCAATTAGCCCAGTGCACAGAATGATGACACCATTATCACAAGCAAGTAGGGCACAAATGCCCAATCCTGCTGTCGAATCTCTCAGATAAGCCTACTGCATTCCCATGGATCTGGTGTCTTCCTGTACAAATCCAGTGGCAGGCATAAATTCAGTTTATAGAACAAGACCAAGAAGCATATTTTTAAATAATTCATAGAGATTTTCCTCAGATCTTTCACATTAAAAAAAAAAAAGTCTATTCATATTCAAAGCAAGATCCACTTGCATCCAATTTAGTTCCATCTTTCCCTTAAAATATCCATTTACAGCCAAATGTGAAGCATTAAGAACAATCCTTCAGATCTTTATCATGCGTAGGAGAGTGTCCTAAGTATGATAAAAGTATGAATCGATGGGTTAGGTGGCAATTCCAACTAGATAAAGCAGTGCAAAGAACATGTGGTTTGCTGTTACAAAATATTATAGCACAACAGGTAAGCCTCTAGTCCCTCTCTCGAACATGTATCATTTGCGTGTCTCGACTGAGGAAATTTTAAGTACTGTTCGTATTCACATAACTGGGAATCTCGCTCAAAGCTCTACATGAACCAGTGTCACAATACCCTGGTTAACGGATATTTTTTTTCCCCTTTAACCCCAACCAAAAACTTCTCCGGCCACCTTGCGAAAACAAAGCGCATGCAGAGGCGGCCTAGCCACGCCGGTCTCTGCCGCTCGGCAGCGCTGGTTTACGAAGCGCTTCGTTACCTGGAGCGGCGCCGGCAGCCGCTGCAGGGGACGGGGCTGTTACAAAGCCCCCAGGGCCGCGCATGCTATTTCGGGGACTCGGGCGAAGGGGGCAATCGGTGGAAACCTTATAGAAACCTCGCCGGCTGCTGGAGATCGACCCGTTTTCCATGGAAGATGCTCTGCTCCCTTCCTCTCTCAGACACAACGGCCCCAGCCACGCACCTCCCGCCGCAGGGAACAACGGACCGCGGCGGAAGGAGACAGCAGGGCCGCGGCGATGCGGGGACCGGGGGGAGAACCCATGTGGCCTCCCTCACCTCAGCTGGGAAGGGACGGGTGGGATCGGGGCGCTTGGGGGTGTGCACGCGGGGACCCGACGGCCGCGTCGGCCGCGTCGGTGGCGAGGAGGAAGAGCGCGGCCCGTCGGCGGGCGGCAGCCGTTACCGTGCGGGCAGACGGGCAGCTGGGCAGGTGGCGGTGTTCGGGGCGGAGCGGGGTGCCGGTTGCTAGGCGCCCCGCCGCTGGCGCCCGGCGGCGTTCCGGGTCCTGGGCCGACTCCCCCCGACAATAAACATCCCCCAACGCCGCGGGCATAGACACGGCGCCGGCTAGAGCGGCCGCCGGAAGTCACGACGGCAGGAGGGGAGGAAGGGGGCCGCGCTAGTAGCGCACTTCCGCTTTCGTCTGCCACCCCCTGAGGTGCTGCTGGCTGAAAGCGCCAGCACCGCCCGGGGCGGGCAGGGTGAGCAGGCGGCTCCGGGCTGCCCCGCTGTGGCCTAATTGGGCAGTTACCGCGCCGGCCCTAGCTCTGAGGCGATGAAACTCGCAAGCCCTCGCCGCCTGTTGTAGTGTTGGCGCTTGACTCAGCGCCCCAGTTCGGGCGCAGTGAGACTGGCTCTCAGCTGTGCCAGGGCATCTGTCGCGTATTGCTCTTGAGCAACCGCGTTGCCTCAGCTCCCTCGGGATCTGGCGAGGCCGCGCAGCCGGCGGGGAGTTGGTTTTGGTTTTGTTTTTGTTGGCTGTGCAGCAGGAGGGCTGTCCTTACGCCGCTCTGGAAACACCTGTCTGCAGCGGGCCCGTGGTACGCTGGTTTTGCCAACTGATCCAGGCTTTATCCCTAACACATTGCCTGCGGTAGCATCTTTGGCGGCAAACCAGCAGGAGATCTGATCGAGTTTGCATATCGGATAGTGTGAATGCTCATGGCACATACCTGTTTTTTTCTGTGAGGCTACTTACCCTTAAACCACTTCAGCTTGCCGCAGCTTCGCTGCTATGTGCATTCTGACCAAGCTACGTGGTCAGCGCTGGTCCATCAGCAGCTGGATTGCTGCTTTGATGGGAGACAGAAGGTGATGTGAGGACTCAGTGAGGGTGCCTGGGATGACACTGTTTCTGTCCAGACTTCTATCCCCCAAATTCAGCACTGTCTTACCTGTCTGTAAGGTGTAGGGTCTGTGTTGAACTGCCTTACAGCTATTCTGAAATCCCCATTTTTGGGGAGAAAAACGTGGATCTAGCTCAAAGGTTCAGTATTTAGGGAAAAAAAAACAACAATATTTTTTTATGTAATGGGAAAGGAAGAATTTCTTATAAATGCTGAGAAACAAGCATTTTAGACTTGTGGAGTTAATTTTTGGTAGGGTTTCTATGATGAGACTGACACTTCCACTTTTTATCTTTTGGTTTGGAAAATATGTTTGTTCTCTTGGGAACCCAGACACGAATGTGACTGCAGTGTGGCCAATTAAGGATTCACCATCCAAAGTGAAGAATTAAATAGGCAGGCTGACTTTAGGCTTATAAAGTTACATCGGACATGAAAAATATATATGTGTGCATATATATTTGTATATGTGTGTATAGTGGAGAGTCTTCACTTGTACTGATAATTTTCTGAAACTGGGGTTCTGTAATTAATGTAGTTTCTGTGTGTGAAGTGATGGCAGAAGAGCTCTAATTAGGACAGAGGGAACAGTGTGACGTATAAATGTTGAAGTCTTTAGAGCTGGGATGCTTTCTTCTGCAAGCTCCACTGAAATCCTCGAAATGCTTTACTGGGTTAACTTGTCAAGAACAAGATTCCCACATCACATCGGACCCGAGTACGTCAGTGACCGAGTTGCTTGCTGATGCCAGGTTCGCCTCCCGGTTGCAAGCGGGCTTCAGAGCACCGAGCGGCGCCGCTGCCTCCCCGCGGCTACTCGCTGAAACAGATCTGCCGCACGTAGGTGAAGGTGGTCAAGTCAAGCGAGCTTTTGGAAAGAGGGAATCCGAACTTTGAACAGCTGTTACCCCAGTTCAGTAACTGCTCAGGATCTCCAGCGCTTTTATGGAGTGCCTTAAGGCTGTTTTGTTCTGGGCTTCAGCGCAAAAGCTCTGAGTCATTGCAGTTAACACTGCTACTGGGTGGTAGATTGTTATGATGTCTTCTTGACAGTTCTTTTGAGGTTCTGTATAGCTGTATCACAACAGATGCTAGTGGTTGTTTTTTTTTCTTTCTGAATGCTGATCACATAGTCAAGTTATGAAGAAAAGCTTTTATAAACTTTGATTTTTGCTAGAATTCTGACTGAGCTGATGGGAGTTTTAGCATGCTCATAAAAGTCCACATCAACTCAACAAAATGTGTTCTAGCAAATATACATCCACTGCCTATCCACTTGCTTGCTCTTTTCAGGATGTAACTCTTTTTTTTTGTTAGTTGTGTGGTCTTTTTTTTCCCCAGCAGGTGTACCACAGAAATTTGTGGTAATTGCTGAAGATTTTGTTTGTTTTTATTGATAAAGAAATTAACCTTTTAATTTCAAACTCTTGTCTGCTTTAAAAAGCCTGAGCATTTCCATTTTACATATGCTCCAAAGACTGCATCTTTAAATTTGTGTTTGCAAAATGTTAACATCTGTGCAAGTAGTTATGATCCCATTGACATGGAATGCAAATAAATTTGCTTGGTCTCCTATCTAATTTGACAAGTAAGTTTATCAATTGTGCTTGCAATTTTATTCCACATGTATATAGCTACAAAACTGTTGTTCTTGTCTTTATGTTCTCCCCCTCCTGGTCTCCATCACTCTACGTAATTCTATCACAGTATCACAGTATCACCAAGGTTGGAAGAGACCTCACAGATCATCAAGTCCAACCCTTTACTACAGAGCTCAAGGCTAGACCATGGCACCAAGTGCCACGTCCAACCTTGTCTTGAACAGCTCCAGGGACGGCGACTCCACCACCTCCCTGGGCAGCCCATTCCAGTGTCCAATGACTCTCTCAGTGAAGAATTTTCTCCTCACCTCGAGCCTAAACTTCCCCCGGCGCAGCCTGAGGCTGTGCCCTCTCGTTCTGGCTCCCTGGCTTCCTCCACTAGTATGACTGAGATGTTAAGGATTTCCCACCTACAGGAACTGTGTCCTCATCTGCCTCTTGCTGTCGCTTGTTCTAAGTTACCAGATGCTGTTGTGATATCAAGCAGGGAAGGCACACACAGGCCATTTCTGGCACTGTTGTTTCCTTGCTATGTGATTTCATTTTCCTATGCCTTTGTTTTTCAATCCATTGTTTTGGGAGTGAAGAGGAGATGGAGCTGTAGGGAGGGTGTTTCCTGTGCTTAGACATTCTGCAGTGTAGAATTGTGGGCTGCTTGGGACCATTGGTACTGGTATAGTAAAAACAAGGATAATCAAACTTTAGGACACAGAATATATTTTCATTCTGTAATTATAGCAGTAAGAGTGAATAAATGCAAAGTTTCATTATGTTGTTATCACTCAGATAACAACAGATAGACTGAAGTGTATACTTGGTTATCTGTATTTTTCTATTTTTACAGAGCTAATTTTCTATCAGATAAGATCCAGTGCAAGGTAGACTGTGGGAAAGTGTAGTGGGGTGAGTAGAAAGCTGGGTGCCCCTTGAGGCATGCCACAATGAAGGCTAAATGAAGAGTTTTACACAGCTATATTTTAAGAATTGTGGGCTCTGTGCAGAAGACTGTTGAAGTATTTGTGTTCAAAGAGGTGCAGCCTGTACCTCAGGCAGTCCACAGAAATGACATTGTGTGGAATGGTCGTCACCTAGATGCATATGTTACTCCAGGTTAATTATGAGACAACTCTGAAGCTGGTGCCCAGGGATTGATCTTAAACCTGTGCCAGGAGATCAGTCAGGGAGGGGCTCCTTCACCCCGGTGCTTACTTTATCAGGTGAGATTTTAAGCTCAGCTGTGCCTCCACACACTTTTCTGATGATATGCAGTGGGATAGCTCATGCCAGCACTGTTAGACTGGTGCCTTCCTGCCCTAAGTGGTACTTCAACCAGCTCCACAATATTCAAACATTCTGTTACATTTTGTAATAGATCTCATTTGATGTATTTGTATTTATATAAAAATAAATATAGATACTCACTAGCATATAACTATTTATGCCATAATTCTAATACAGTGTGTATATATTACATCATGTATGTATATAGTTTGTAATATCTATAGCTGGATATACTATTTCATATAATATAAATATATGAAGAAAATGACAGTCAAGTACCCCATAATAAAAGTCAAATGATCAGGATGAGGTTTTAGTTTAGAAAACTGTACAATAATTTAATGCACATCTTTAATTTCAACCTCTACAATTGAAAGGCAGTTACAGATTATGCCTACTGATCTTTGTTGATGGTTAAAAGGGAAACATGGAAGTAGAATCAGAAGACTGAGTGCAAGAGGAACCAAGAAGTTTACAGGAAGATGATACTGTTGGCTCCTCAGCAGTTTCCCTGCTGTGCTATGTGTAGCTACAGCCAAACAGTTGGGGGCGGGGGGTGGTTGCCTTGGCTCACTTTGCCAGCTAGCTCCCTACTGCAGCAGGAAGAAGTTAGCATGCACAAACAGCAGTGTCTGCTCACTTGTCTCAAGCCTTCCCATACACTTAAGTAAGGGAGTATCTCAATTCTGGATTTCAGCATGAGTTTAACATGATGCTGCTTGACAGTGGCAAAAAAGAGATACTCTGAGGGCATATGGAAAATTTTGGTATCAGGGAACTTGTGACTTAGGTAGGAAGGGAACTGCAAAGCTTACTAGAGTTGGGCAACAACTGAACATGATTTAGGATATAATATTGTTTGAATCTTGTATTATGTTTGTTCTTGAACTTCACATCTTGGTTCTAGTGACCTCTAGTCTTAATATATGAGTTATGAAGTACAAATACCAGAGAGAGTACCCACTAAGAATTTTTGACATATAAAAGAAGATAGCAGGTTGATCTAGAAAACAAGCAAGAAGAGTATGCAGCTAGAGGCAAAAGCATCAAGTACATTTGTCACTATACCTCCTAAGACTAAAGTGATACTGGTAAGTAAAACAGGGGCAAGGCTTATTTTACTTAGTGCTTGGTTATTAGCACAATCCTTGGCACACCTCTGCACCTATCTGACTTTCTCCTAAAATCATGTGTCTAAGCATGTTTTGGGAATAGCACATGCTGGAGTGCTGGAGAGTGATCTCATCCTTTGGTGACAGTGGAATAAAACCTAAGTGTGTGTGTGTATGTGGTCCCAGCCACAGCACTGCAGATAGATAGATAGATAGATAGATAGATAGACACACAGCTTGAAAGAGAGGATCCTTCCCTACGCTGTCATTCCTATCTTTACACTGAATTCGAAGAGCAAAGATCTCTGGTGATTTCAGCATGCCTAGGAGAACAGCTCATAAGTGTGCCCTAGAAGACTGGCAGCCTAAGGCTGTACCAAACTCACATGTTAACCTTCAGCCAGTCACTTGTCAGCTCTATGCCTTTTTTTTTTCCCCATCTGTATAATGATAGCAACTTCCTACAGAAAATCATTTGGTCATGAGTTGATGGCAAATGCTCCAAGGTCTACTGTCTGCTTTGAATTGCAGACAGTAAAGTCTGCAGAAAGTCCTCATGTAAGAACAAAACAACACACTGTTGCTGAGGAAAAAATTCTTCACATTCTGGTCAGCTTGGCCATCAACGAGCATCACAAGAAACAGGATGCTCAAGCAAGAGGCGGTGTTGACACTTGGTTTGCTTGTCACACACAATGGTCTTTGCCTCATCCCTGATGGGGGAGGGAAGTGCTGCTGCAGCAGCCTGGGAAGCCGTCCAGTGGGAGAGTTATCTGTGTTGAGCGCATCCCTGGGAACGCTTGCTGCCTGTGTCTGTTCCTCCTCCCCTCCTGCTGCTGCGCAGGATTTTGCAGATGTTCCTCCCAGAGAAGGCAGCTGCAGCTCTCAGCCTCCTGGTTTCCATCTCCCCGGTGGTCTAGCTCCACCCGGCTATGATGGAGCTGCTGATAGTTGCTCTTTTCCCTAGCTCATCCCTTCACACGGACTAAGCAGTAGTAGTCAGAGGAAAAGGGATTGTTCTGCACTTTCCCCCCCACCTTCCTCTTACTTCCTGGACATGTAGCTGTACCCTTTCCCGATTTTCCCTCTAGTGTTTCTGATCCCATTTCTTAAACAGCATGTAAACAACCAAGAGAAAATTTGAGTGTGCAGATAATCTATATTTACAGTCGGATATGGTCTTATAGTTTACATAGCGGCCTGGGATGTAAATAAGTGGGTTTTTTTCTCCTTGCTTAAGAAAATGGCCTTGCAGAATTTAAAGTGAAGGAAAGGTTTACATTGGGCTTTATTCTCATGCTTTTGTTTCGATTTTATTGCTTTTTTTCCATGCAAAGAGGTTTGGATCTCTCCATTCCCCACGCAAGGACAGCGTGGCCGTGCGCTAGCATGCACTTCATCTTGAAAACGCATTTCAGCTGTTTACAAGTTTCATTTTAAGGGCAAAACCCTAAGGCAAGAAAATGCGTCATCTCAGGACTGCTGTGACCCTAGGGTATGTCCATGCCGCAGTTGGGAAATGTGATGACTGCATGTCTCGGCCTACTCAAAGTTGTTTTTGTACACTTAGCTGAAACACACCAGTGTCTGAAGTCAACCGAGGAAAAAGCAGTTACTTGCAGAACTTTGCCGGGTTTGGAGTCTGCTGGCAGCAGTCATCACAAAGGTAACATGGATTTTCTTCCCCCCGTCCCTCCCAGACCTATGACATCTCAGGGTTGCCGAAATTCACCAAGCCACAGCACACTGGCAGCAGCTTTGCAGCACTAGAGACAATAAAACTTATTTTGTTGTTTTGGTTGTGCCATTTCCCATCAATAGAGCACGCAGGGATGAAGAACATGAAGCAGCCCATGATCGAATAGCCAGCACAAAGCTGTTTTTACACTGGGGTTCTGCATTTGGCAGTACAGCCTTAATATGAGAATAGTCAGTGTTACATGGCTGGAAATGAACAGGGACAAATCAAATCACTGTTTTGGGGAGAAATTCTGTATGGGGCTTTTTCTAGGTGTGTGTATATGTGGAAATTACAGAATGCTGTTGTTTGCTGTCACAAATTTCCATTTCACTGAAATTCAGTTTCATTGCAATGTCCTTAAAATTTCTTTTTTTGAAGACTAAATTTAATAATCTACATTCAGATATCCACAAAGAAACTGGAAATACTCTGGATTTTTACCACATTATGCCCTCCACTTGTACACTAGATATATGCAAGCTTTGTTCTCTTTTAGACAGCTTATTACTTGCAATTAGCTCATGTCATCTGCATATTTTTTTTTACTGCAAATAATAACAAATGGCAATGACAACTTAGTTTTGGTAAAGATTACCTATTTAGAAATAGATATGATTCATTTACAAGGAAACACGTTTCTCTAAGCAGGCACAACTGTGGGATCACCAATACATATGCTTCAAACAAACCTATGCTTCAAACAATCCTGTGCTTGTGATCCTGTCATTGCATCTGGGATTCAAACCAGCTTCCCTGCAGAAGAAACCACACAGAATTTCTATGTCTGTTAATTTCTGGAGTGAGCTTCGCATTGTGACCTCGGAGTCACAATGTATCTAGCTTTTATTCCTCTTGTGCATCTCGCATCTTGAGTGCACGACCATTGCTGTGGCCTTGCCATGGCCAGGACTGTGAGGCATTATGCAAGTGCCTGCAAAGTGGCTTTCCTGCTGCGCTGATATTTCAAGCTGGAAGATTTCCATCCTAGCGAAAGGATAAGATAAGCCTAAAATGTATTTTCTGTAAGGGATGGAAAAATGCTTGCCCCTAAAGACCTTATGGACTGTAAAAACTGCTGCTGAGCAGTACAACTTAAGCACCAAACGCAGAAGCCAGAGCATGGAGTGAGGCTCTGCAAGTAAAGGGTAGTTTTATTCTCTAGCTGAGCTTGAAAGCAGTCATGAAGTAGTTGGGTGGAACCAGGTTTCCTTCAAAAAAATAAAAAAGTATTGAAATCAGATGAGACTGAACTATTTTTAGAGAGTTTTTATCTATAAGTATATAGCCCATAAGCAGGTTTTCTATGAACTCGTATCCTGTGACTGATGCAACATGTGAAGCTTTATCTACAGCTGGCACTCCACTCTGTAAGTTCTTGTATCTGATCAGGGCTGAGTTCATGCTGAAACCTTTCCCTTAGTTGCAGAATTGAAAGATCTTTACTCTCTCTGCTTGCTGCCTGTTTTCACACACACACAAAATTTAAAAGAATTAGAGCAATTTAGTTATCTTTGAGACCTCTGTCAAATTCACTTGGAATCAGGCAATGAGTTCAAACATTATTAGGAGGGAATGTATACAGACACTCATGCAGCTGCATCTACATCCATGTAGATACAAAAGATAAATCAAGTCAGCTTTGTTTCCACATGGTGAAGGGGTACATTTCAGTAAATATTAAAATGTCACTTTGTACAGAAAAGCAAAAAGCAAAAAGCAAAAAAGATTCTTTAAAATCATTGACAGAAATCCTTAAACCTATTCCATTTTCCCTTACCCTATTTACAAGTTCCTATCAAAATCATCAATTGCTATATCCAGACTAAACATAAATTTTCTGTTTGCAAATATTTTTCTGTAAGATTGCACTCAGCAGTGGGGAAGAATGATTTCACTCTGTTATTCTGAGATATATGGACTCTTAATTCATCTAAGGAACTTGTGCTGTTGAAACTAACTGCCAATACTGTCAGGACAGTGCCCTTACACAAGAAACAAGTAGACTAAGGGTTTCAAGCCTCATAAATGCCTCTGGAAAATACGTTCATTACCTTCAAAATGGAGATAAAGTAACTAATTGTTTTACAGTTAGAGTAAAGCTGTTATTTACCTTTGTGTGTAGTGCTGGTTGCTTTTCTGAATTGATTCTTGCTTTTTGCATTTTCGTTTGATGATGAACTGTGGCTCAGAGGGAAGAACAGAGGAAAGTGGAGGATGCTTCAGGAACAGTTTAGTTCCAAAGAGGCTTGCAGTCTTGACTGCTGCATAAAGTGAATAGCAGCATAACAAATAACAGTGTCTATAACTTCTCCTTACTGTTCTGCTATACATTGCAGGTTTTGGCACCTGGTTATGGCTGTGTTCCTCACATTGCATGGGGCACTAGGACATTTCTTCATGCTGTGTTTGAGGTGACAAGTGAACATTGAACGTGGCTAACTCAAAAGGATCGGAAAGACGTTGAGTGCAGTTGGTAAGCATTGCAGAGCAGGGTGGCAAAGAAGTACATGTGAGAGGCTCTGCTTTCTAGACAGCATCTTGCCATGACTCTCTACTTGAGCAGACATTAGTTAAGTATGGACTTAAATCGAGATTTTGAGTGATTAAATCAAGTGGTAAAGTTTAACTCAGTGGGTAAATTCGGTGGTTTAAGTGATATTTCTGCATTTGCACTTAGCTTAAGGTCGGAGGGCTCTATTCTCTCTCCCTTTAAGAGAATAGCAATTCCCCTTGGATTTTCCAGTGCCTGTGGTGAAGAGATCAACACTTTTCTGCAGCACTTACTGAAGCTGCTCTTACTTCAGCAAGAACTGTGGCTGTTCAAGGTGATGCATTTGGCAGTAACGTCAGTCATTCTGTGACATTGTGCTTCTCAGATGGCAAGGCCCTGCTCGGAGTTCTGTTTTTAATTGTGCAGGATGGAGATAAAGCCGTGAAAAAGTGAAATTAAACAGCTCTCCCCTTTCAGAACCATTAGGACGACAGAGCAGGTCCTGGCCCTTTCCCTAACGAGAGCCAAGATGTTTGCACAGCCCTCGGCTCACAGCGAGCTTTAATTAAACGTAGCCCACGCATGAACCCGACTGGTGGATTTGGGTCGCCTGGAGGACGCGCTACCTCACCCAGTTATCTCGAGGAGGAAGGGGAGTATGAGAAGAACATTATCTAGCCTGTCGGGCTGCCCGGGGCGGCTCAGAGCCCGCCTGCGGGGGGTGCCCGGGGTGGGGACGCAACTCTCGGGAGGGTCCGTGGCTTCCGCGCTGCCTGTGATCGCGCCCCGGGCCCCGCTGCCGACCCCGAAACCAGTCCGGGACGGAGTTGGCTTATCACTGCCCCTCTCCGGCAGTGACTGCTTTCGGCCTGAAAGTGCCCAGGTATCACACGAAACCCGGGGACGGCATTGAAAGAGCAAGTGAAGCGGAAATTTAAAGCCCCTCTGCTAATAATAACAGTATAAATAACCGAAGACGTCTTGTAAACAGTGCGGTCATAACCCTGGAACATTAAACAGCGCGGTGGGATCTGGCGCATCAGCTGCCGGCGGCCGCTGCCGGTGCAGGGGGAGCGCCCCGCAGTCCTGTTTATCTCAGCCTCATCTCCCGCTGGCGCGCTGATCGATAGAGGGAAGATAAATTTAAGCTAGAAATTCTCAGCACCAAGGACCGGGGCCAGAGGGAGATCCTCCGTCCGACTGTACTTCATCAATACATCACTGCTCCCGTTCCCCCGGAGCGGCTAAAGCAGCTCCCGCGGCGCCCGGGCGCCTGGCTGCGAGGCCGGGACGTGCTCCTGTGGCGAGGATAGGTCCCGGCCCCGCCGCCACCCCCACCCCCACCCACCCCCCGGAGATTTGCTCCGGATCCTTAGCTCCGGAGAAAGCCCTCCCGTGGCTTGAAGCGGAGAGGCGGGTTCCCCTCAGCGCGGCGGGTAGGCGCGGCCGGAGGCCGGCGGAGGAGAGGTCCTCTACCCTCACCGAGCCCGAGAGTCGGGAACGAACGGCACACCGCGCCATGGTCGGTGGAAAGGAAGGTTTATTCACAGAAATAGAGCAAAACCTGCTTGAAGAAAATATATCTATATATCTTTAGGGTGAATTGCTTCATAGAGATGACTGTCAAAGTCAGTTTTTCTAGGCAATCTACATATCTCACAGGTCTCAGACAAAAGATACGCGCGTGGTAGGTTTTGTTTGATCTCTGTCTCTTCTCTAGTAGCGCTTGAACCAGCAAGGCTGTTGTTGCAGGACACTCGACTGTACACAATTCAATAAAGTTAAATAGAGTCGGGATCTCTCAGGGTGGAGTCTTTGCTAGGACACGTTTGGTCTCCTCTGCGCCGGGAGAGCCGCTCTCCTTATTGCTCTGCCCGGGGCCCGGAACAGCGGCGGGGCCGCGGCGTGTCCCTGCCTACCCCGCCGCCCGCTCTGCGGTCGCGCCGGGACGCTGCTGACCCGGCCGCCGGGGCTCAGGATGCCGTCGGGCCGCACAAGCGGTTTGTGTTCACCACTTCTTTCAGGTCACTCTCGGGTTTGCCGGCTACCATAAAAGGCCAAGTCTGTAGCCAGGAAAAGACACGAGTGGGAAAGGGGTTACACAGGGGAAAATGCACACTGCAATGCTGATTTCGCCAGCGGGTCCAGCTCGGAAGCGCCCCAGGGCATGGAGCTGCCATCCATCGTTTGGCAGCGTTCACCGGGGCTCGGGACGGGGCAGTCGCCGCCGGCTTCGGCCCAGGCCTTTCGCCTTTAGCCGGCGGCTGATGCCGCTTAGGTTCCCAGCCGCTGCGGGTTGCTCCCTGGCGACCCTGGGGCGGCGGGGCCCGTCTGAACCGTAGCAGCTCGGGCACCTACTCGTCCCCCTAGCACAGCTGCCGCCACCTCCCTGCCTTGGCCGTGACCAACGTGGGGCCTCTGCCCCGCGGAAGCTGTCTCACGCCCCACCACCGCTGCGCTATTCGGGCACAGGGGCCGCCTGGGTCCCCCGGCATTCCCTAGCCACCCTCCCTGGGCTCCGGCGGCTCGGAGAGCCAAGTTTTGCTGTGTCTCTGTGAGAGGCGGCAGTTGTGTCTGGTTTGGGTGTTGGCCTTGTTTTACTTTATTTTTTCCCCATGTTTTTGCACTGAGTAATTTGGATTTAGCCAAAAAAGTATCTCCCAGGCCCTTACGAGCTAGCACAGCGGGCAGTGTTCTTTCACCCAGAATCTAGAGCTCAAAAGGCAGTGGCAGAACCCGGTGAAATGTACCCATGGATCCTCTGCCATTCCTTTATCCAGCAAGGTCCAAGCATGTGGGCAGTGTAGAGGAGCCCAAGAGGATCTTGCCCACACCCAGTTTATATCAGCTGGTGCATTTTTAGAGTTGGAAACTGGGTGTTTCTGATGGCTAGGTATAGAGATCCTGGGCTGCTGGGGAAAACTTCCTGTGGATGGTGGGAACAGCTGGAGGGATGCCATGCTGTCTAGGTAGGCTTTGTGTACCTGCGGCAGACAGCCCTCCTTGGGGGTGCACGACGGTACTCATTTCTCGTTTGCCACTTTACACAGATAGAAGAAATGTCCAGGACCCAGGAAACCTGAGCGGTTGAGCACAGAGCCCCAAGAGCTCTGTCTTAAAAAAGCTAGGACTTAAGTGAACTAGTACGGCAGGAAATATTAAGGAGGCATAGGAATAAATCCTGGGTCCATCCTTAGGCATACTTTTCTCTACCAAAATTCCTATACCCGTCCGCTTGCAGGTAGAAAGCTGCCATCAACCTGATGAGGTTTCTTATGTGTTTCTGGGGCAGTAAAGCCTGTCCCTACCTATCTGGGGCCTGGGAGGCTCAGCTTTCAGGGCACAGGGTTAGAGGGCAACTGGAAGCCTGTTCCTTCACAGAGTACCCCTTGCCACCCCACTGGCACTGTGCTCTCTGTGAGTGAAGATTTCTTCCTGCGCGTGCCCTGTCTTAGCTCCTCATCCACCTCTCCCCCTGCACACACACACACACACACACACATGCATAGAGTGCTTGGCCCTGGCGAGCTGGGACTTACCAAGTTGACTGGGTGGATGTAGCCATTCTCATATTTGTCATTGGCCAGGATCTGCCGCAGGTGAGCGATGTAGCTGGAGGCCAATCTCAAGGTGTCCAGTTTGGAAAGCTTGGTGTCGGGGGGCACCCAGGGTAGGGTGGTCTTAAGCCTGGAGAAGGCTTTACTAAGGACTCTCATCCTCGCCCTCTCCCTGGCGTTGGCAGCATTTCTCTGGACCTGCTTTCCCTCCTGGCTCACTCCATTTAAAGGGCTCTTCTTGGGGGGAGCTTTTTTCCTCTTGCCCGAGGCTCCTCTCCCCTTCAGAGGGGAGCCATTCTCGCCATTGGATCCCTCCTCGTTGCTCTCGGTGGATGCCCCAAACTCTTTGTTAGTATCCATTTTCAGGCCATCGCACTCCAGCATCTCCACCTCCTGCAGATCTTCCACATCACTGAGGGACCCAGTGGACATGGTCTGGAAGATGCCAAAGGACCAGCGGGAAGGGGGGAGGGGGAAGGAGGAAGGGCAGCTCCTCAATTCTACTTCAAGACGGCAGAGGAGAGAAGGGGTACCAGTATTTTCTTCCCCTTTCCTCCCTCCCTCAGCTCTAAGGCACGATACCAGTCCAGAGAGGATCCCCGCCCTCCCACCCCCCCAACTCTGCTTTGCTCGTGTTTGAGGGAGGGAGGGAGAGTGTGAGAGAGGAAGAGAGGGAGAGAGGGAGGGAGGGAGGGAGGGAGAGAGAGAGAGAGAGACGAGGAATTTAGTGAGGACACTAGTAATTTATCTGGGGGATAAGAGAGGCGGATCCAGCCCAGGGGAGGGGCCCTGCCCGCTGAGCACACCACATCCCCAATCACAGACCTTTGCACAGGACAGGGAATGAGGTACCCCGGCAAGCCTTTGCTGAGAGCTCGGAACTGGGATTCAAATCTTCACAACTGGAGCAAAGCAACTCCCTCTGTCTCTCCCCCGGCTCTGTCTTTCTATCCTCCCCCTTCCTCCTCCTCCTCCTCTTCTCCTTCCCCATTTCCCTTTGCAGCCCAGGGCTGCTCTCCCCCTTCCTGCCTCCTAGATGACCCAGGCAGCTGGTGTCATGATTCTTGATGAAAGCCAAAATGGGTCATGAGCAGAGAGTGCAGCAGATCCACCAGCCGAGCCTTCCAGGGAGCTTTGTAATACGTGCCATCAAAACGCTGTCCTGTAACCTAATCTGGAGGAGATTTGTGGATGATTATATTTGCAAACACATCCTGTCCAGCTACTAGTGTATTCCAGGAAGGGAGCGCTCTGCTGCCCAGCCGGCCCTGAGGACCTCGCCATCACAGTCCAGGGGCTGGAGGCAGGAGGAGCTGACTGGGTGACCTCCAGCACTGCCTGACCTCCAGCACGTCACAGTCCCTTTCTTCTCCTTGAGTCCCCTCAGTTGCTGCTCCGTTCACAAGTGTGGTGGGCAGTTGAGATCCCAGCGGTTTGCTGAACCTCACTGAGCCGAAGAAGAGCACCACACTGCTGCGGAGGGTCAGCAGGGCTGCGGATGAGGCAGCAAGGGAAGGCACTGAAATGAAGGGAGAGGGTTATCGGGTGGTGGAGATCACACAAGAATCCCCCCCCCCCCTTCTTGGCATGTAGTTGCAGTGCAGATGTTGTTCTGCTGTACTTATGGAGCATTTTGTCCGATGATTCGTGCATATTCAGAAGTCAGGGAGTTTTGTCTGAATAAAGAGGCAAGATAAGGCCCCTCATGTGGGAGCAGTGGGAGCAAAGGCATTAGGTCATACTCTGCAATCACTGAAGCCAAACATTGCCAATCATTTTACCACTGATGTGAATGAGCAGGTTGCTGTGTGGTTTGAATGACCAGACATACATGCAGTTACAAGATGTAGCCTCAATTACAGACTTTATGCACAAATGTATTCAGTCTCCATGGAGAAGGCTTTTAAAAGCACTTAACCTTAGCCTAATTCTTCTTCCCCTCCAGGTAATATCTTCTAAACCCACATGTGGAGCACAAAGAGGCTGGTGAAAGATGAACTTGCTCCCGTTGATCCCTTACTCCTCACATGCTTCCTGCAATTTCACAGGTCCTCTGGCAGCCTGGATTTTCAACACAAGAAACTAAAGAGCTGGGCACAGTCTGCACACAAGACTTTAATAGACTCAGTGACTGATCTGATTGCAGGAGCTACTGCACTTACTCAGCTGCCTACCTGAGGATTTTTATGGCTCTGGGCAAAAATGTACAGACTGAGAAGTCACCATGGCATGGCTTCAGAGTTAATCCAAGATCACTGGAGCTGCAGGGAAGTCTCTCATGGATCTGTGTGGGCATCACACTGGGGTTTCTGCATACACGAAACAGAAAAACAAACAATCATAAACTCTGGAAGGCCAAAGCACAATGTACTGTCTGCAGATGAATGTTTCAGTAGGAGGCAGAATGTCATCTTTCATAACAAAGGAAGTCCTTCCTGTCTCTTGATCCATCTTGTTTCCTTGGCTCACATTAGCCAGAAGAAAAAGGGCAGGTCTAAACTTTACACCAGCTCTTCACTGTTTGGCTGGAAGATAACACCTTCCCACTCACAACAGGAGAAGTACATTAAGATATCCTATCTCCAGCCCTAGGCTCTTGGGAATTCACTAGCTTCTAACATCGTGCTGTGTTAACTGTGCCCTGTTTTTGTTTCCTCTGTCTGTAAACTAAACAGGTTGTCAGCATATCAGTCCTAATTAATGAGTTAACTTTGTGGTTTTTTTTCCCCTTTATAATATCCATGTTGCAGATCTAAAATATTACTAATCACCAGTGCAGAGATTTATGAGTGTCCTTATTTTCTAGGACTGATTGTTGTTTGTGCAGGTGGAAATTTAAATGGCCATATCCCATTGCAGAGATTTATAGTCCAAGTGATTGATGTTAGAAATGAGCTACAAGAGTCTTACTGGAGCAAGGATGACAGAAAACCAAGTTGAAGCCACTTGTGTCTCTAAGCATGAATGACCAGAGATCAAAATATCCCACACAGACTCACATCCTTTCTATTATTTGATTTAACCTTTACCTGAGTAATTTCTAAATATTAGCTCTAAAAAACCCAGTCTGGCTTCTTAAAAATGCCTTTAGTATGCTGTTGCATGTGCATTCTGAAGATCAGGGTACACATACATGTGTGTTTTGAGCCCTTAGCTACACGTTTGCAGCTTTTAATGACTCCCATACATTTGTGAGTCCTCAGAGGCAGTAAAACTGTTCTGAAACTGACCATGCACTTTTGTGGGGGTACAAGGCACATTTTTGTGTCCATTTCCTGGAGATGATTTTGTGCTTCTGATGTATAATCACAGCTAATATAATGTATGTTGAGTCCATTTGCATACAGACTGTTATACTCTTGATTTAACAACATAATGGCTACTTTTTTCCCCATCCCAAAGGGGCCAGCATGGGCAGACTTAAAAACTCTGTCCTATCACCTCCAGGTAACTCCTGGATCCTTACTTGTTCATTACATGAGTCAAACCTCTCCCTTTCCAACCTTTCTGCTCCTTTCGTCTCTCCTGGCAAACTCAGTGCTTGTGCCCCTACTCTGACACTCAGTTCCAGTCCCTCTCCTCTCAGTTGCCTTGCCCGGTCCTCCTGATTCTCCTTCCAAGTGGCAATTACAGTTGGAAGTAGAGAATGATGGGGCAGAGACCAGCTCAATCTAGGGCAAAGCTGGCATGAATGCAGTCATCAAGGTATGGTATAGCCACTTCTCTAGTTAAATGGAACCACAGATCAACCACCAGGTTAATAACTGGCTGGGAAAGACAGATGGAGCTAAAGTACTTTTGGCCTTTGTAGTATTTTCACTTCTTCATTTGTGTTTTAGAAAGGATGTTGAAATACCAGCACAGAGTACAAATCTGTGGGATTTCTCTCTAGGTGACTTTCTCCTCCACTTTGCTCTGGCTACAGAGGAAAGTGCATTTCTTTTTCACTTCTAATTAAGACCCACTATGCCATAAGATCATTTAGGACATGGCAGGAGTGCTGGGAGCAGATTTAGGCTGCCTAGTCTGAAGGGTGTGAGATGTGGGACATGTTACACAAAGGCTTATGCTGGTCTATGGCAGGTTACAGATTTCTCCCTGGGAAAGAAAAAGTCCCAACACTTTTTATGTCTCCAACCTTCCCTCCCCTGAGCTGGAATAACAGAGTAATTTGAGAATGGCTTTGGAACATGAGGCCAAAATTTCTGCAAGTGTCTTATGATTTCGTGTGGCATGGCTTAGGGTTTTATTTTTGCTTGTTTGGGGGTTTTATTTAATGTTCTATGTCATTTATCAAGGCACCATATTTTTACTATGCATTGAACAGTCACCCAAGAAAAAAAATTCAGATCACCCACAGCTGAGGAAAACATAATCAGTAGCTGGTTTTAAAACTCTTCACCCAATTACAATACAGGTGTTTCCCTGTGTTTGGAGAATAACCAAAGAAGTTCCCCACAGGCAGCCAGCTGATCATGAATCACATTCAGTCAGGTTTGAGAACAATCAGGAGGAGAAGTACAACTGGATTAGCGTTTTCCAGTTGCAGTTAAAAGAAAATCAATCTGCCTGTGCTGAGATTTCTCTCGCGCACTCTTAGTGTCCCCAGAAACTAAGTGACATGGTGGAGGGATTTCAGAAGCCTATCTTTACATATATTGAGTGGAAGAATACTAATAATATAGCATTATATTTGAATAGTACTACTATTAACTAATATTACTAATAAAAGACTAATACTACTATTCATATAATAAATCCGGTGGTATTTTTGCAATAGGATTCTGTCTTGTTCATTGGCAGACTGAGAGAGTTGGGGCTGTTCATTCTGGAGAAGAGAGAGCTCTGAGGAGACCTTATTTTGGCCTTCCAGTATCTGAAGGAAGCCTACAGAACAGCTTGTGAGGGGCTTTTTAGGATGTCAGGTAATGATAGAACTAGGGGAAATGGAGCAAAACCAGAAGTGTGTAGGTTGAGATTGGATGTTAGGAAGAAGTTCTTCACCATGAGGGTGGTGAGACTGGAATAAGTTGCCCAGGGAGGTGGTGAAAGCCCCATCCTGGAGGTCTGTAAGGCCAGGCTGGATATGACTCTGAGTAACTTGATCTAGTGTGAGGTATCCCTGCCCATGGCAGGGTGGTTGGAACTGAATGATCCTTGAGGTCTTTTCCAGCCCTGACAGTTCTATGATTCTATGATTGTAGAGGATGGAATATGCTGAAGAAAATGATCAAAGTTGTTCATAACAGTGAGGTAGATTTTTTAGAAAGACCAGGGCATGGAAAGCCTCCTGTGGCTCCTTTCCAGTGCTGTGTATCTGTTACAATTATAGAATCAACCAGGTTGGAAGAGACCTCCAAGATCATCCAGTCCAACCTATCACCCAGCCCTATCCAGTCAACTAGACCATGGCACTAAGTGCCTCATCCAGGCTTTTCCTTAACACCTCCAGGGATGGTGACTCCACAACCTCCCTGGGCAGCCCATTCCAATGGCAAATCAAGTGATTCTGGTCACAGTTTTGGTTTGAAAGATAGAAGATACTGTGATACATAACACAAAGCATTATAGAAAGTGAAAAAATAAGGTCATTGATAAGACATTACTAAGACAAGGCTGTCGTGAAGAATTGGCTCAAGAGACACATATTTGCCTCACTACCCTTCCCCATGAAATCCAAGTGTTGTGCTTTAAAGTCCTGAGAAATCAGAGCCTTTTGAGAAACTGTTTTCTAGGATAGTTTATTGTGGGCACCCCACCCCTTCCTCCCAATGATATTTATTTCTCATTTAGAAATATCTAGGTTTAGCTGACACCAAGGACAGAAAACTCACAGCATGACTGATTACAGCTTGGAATATTTAAAAGGAAATAAACTACACTTTCAAGAAAATTTATGTGGAAATGTATGCAGTAGCTGTAATTCCACTTCCTGTGACTTTTTAAACCTTGGAATGTTACAGACCCCAAACCATTGACACTCTGGTAAATGGAGTTCTAAAAATTGCCTTCGTGGATATTGAAAACACATTTTATGAAACATACAATATTTAATTTCAGACTTTATATTTCAGTCCTTTTTGTCACACTGAAGACAAAATCTGCGGCACATTGAAGCAGTGTTCTTGTCTACTGCAGGGAGTATGTGACAGGTAATAACTGGATGATTTCTACCACCCTGACTTGTACCATCCTGTACTTTTTTCCTTTGAGTAGCCTCACAAAAATCAGCAGGAGGAAAACAGACTGTGTGAACAAGAATGGCAAAAGCTGCGTCTGTAGAAATGAAGTTGTGCTTAAATATCCTGGTGCCTAAAAGTGATACTGACAGGGAGGCCAGTGTTCTAATCATGAAGGATGCATCAAATACTGATGTGACTCACTTCCCCCTCCTATGCCAGATCTCTGGTGAGGATTTCTGCTTTGTTAAGCAATGTCTTGCAAAGGATCTGTCAGCTGGAAGCTGAGTGTAGCAGAAACAAGAGTCCTGTAAACCGTAGAAGTTACTGTAACAGAAATGAGATGGATAATTCTCAACATGAGCACTGGCCCCAAAATTTTAATTATCTTTTAACAAACATGCAAGTGAATCTCCTTCTGCTGGATGCCTGCAGGAAACAAGCCTAAGTGGCTGAGTCATGCTTGGTTTATAATGCACATTTATTCCCATGAAAAGGGAGACTCGGAGACAGCAAAGGGAGGTATCCATTTCTATCTCTGCTGCAGAGACTATTACTATCCACTGCTTCCAGGATGCACCTCTGAAATATTACTAGATAGATAACATTGTAAACTGCAGACTCTTCTATGAAATATACAAAAAGGGTCAATATAACTAATGCAAAATGATCACTGAGGATTAAAGTGCAGACATAACTGGTTTATTTTGAATATCACTTGCTGTGATGTTTCTTTGTTGGCTAATCCTTGGCGTTTTTGTGGCTTTAAGACACGATGAAATCTGTTGATAAGAAGTAAGTTCTCTTTTGCCTTCCAGTAATTAGCACATGGGATAAAGGTTTGGAAAATAATAAAAAAAA
Source organism: Tricholaema leucomelas (assembly GCA_013400475.1). NCBI lineage: Eukaryota > Metazoa > Chordata > Aves > Piciformes > Lybiidae > Tricholaema lacrymosa > Tricholaema leucomelas. The sequence goes on along the minus strand of WAAF01000687.1, from coordinate 638,143 downwards.
GGATTTTTGCTTCACAGGGAAAGAACACTTTGTAGGGGAGTGGCAGAAAGAATGTCAACTATTGTGGTGAGCTTTTATTGCTTGTATGGTTTATGGCATGATATGCACGCCTGTAGACACAGGGTTTCTGAAATTCATATTCATTGAAAGTGCTTACAGCTTCTGAAAGTTGAGTGCTTGCAGCATCCATTGTTGAATGTGGTGGGTCAGCCTGTCTTGTCTGCTCTCATCCAAAGGAAACCTCACATGCTGGGACTCAGACTCTTTGTAGGCTACTTTGTTACGCATTGAGTTGGACACTGTGGTGTTGAATTCCCTGCACTCCGTCTACCATGGAAGATTTGCATGATACCAGCTCTGCTAGTTGATCACATTAAACCTCTAAATACAGATGGCTGACTGCACTGAGGGAGCTAACTAACTGAGGGAGCTGGGGTTGTTCAGCCTGGAGAAGAGAAGGCTTTGGGAAGACTTAATAGCAACCTGAAGGGGACCTACAGGAAGGATGGAGAGAGGCTGTTTACAAAGGCCTGTGGTGATAGGATGAGAGGCAATGGCTTCAAACTGGAGAGGAGTAGAATGACATTGGAATTCTCTTCAGCATGGAGAAGAGAAGGCTTTGAGGAGACCTTGTAGTGGCTTTCCAGTATCTGAAGGGAGCCTACAGGAAGGCTAGGGAGGGACTATTGACAAGGTCTGGTAATGTCAGGACGAGGGGGAATGGGTTTAACCTGGAAGAGAGGAGATTTAGACTGGATGTTAGGAGGAAGTTCTTTACGGTGAGGGTGGTGAGACACTGGAACAGGTTGCCCAGGGAGGTTGTGGATGCTTCCTCTCTGGAGGCGTTTAAGGTCAGACTGGATGAGGCCTTGAGCAAGCTGCTCTAGTGGGAAGTGTCCCTGCCTATGGCAGGCGTTGGAGCTGGATGATCCTTGAAGTCCCTTCCAACCTAAACCATTCTATGATTCTATGATTGGATGTTACAAATTCTTTACCATGAGAGTGGTGGAACACTGGAATGGGTTGCCCAGGGAGGTGACTGTGGTCCCATCCCTGGAGATATGACTCTGGGCAATCTGATCTGCTTGAGGATGTCCCTGCTGACTGCAGAGGGGGTTGGACTGGATGACCTTTAGAGGTCCCTTCCGATCAAAATCATTCTGCAGTTCTGCAGTTCTATGACATCAAAAGGAGTTGCTGCACGTAGCTGGAAAAAATATTGGTGTGCAAAATGCTGATATAATCAAACAGTAAATGGTCAGTATTCAGGTACCCATATGCACAACTACACACAGGGATTCACCCAACACAGTAGTTAGCTGCAGATGTCTTGTAGATGAGCCTTAAACAGGAATGCTAGCTGGCAAGGTAGAGGAGAAAGCAGGTTACACCTCCAACTCAAGTGACACAGAAGGACCACAGTCACTGTGCTTTTCTGCTAACCCTGACAGGTCTTACACATACCTCACAAACTGTGACTCTCAGAGCTCCTGGAACATCCCCAAAGTGGGGTCATAGCTCTTTGTCACAGTGGTTTTATGCTGTGTGTTGTAGTCCTTAATACATGTAGAAGATGGTGGTGTTTTAGAAAGTGGCATCGCACTTCGTGGTATGCAAGCTCTGTATTTCTGAGTGTCATAGGAACTGGTTTTACAGGATCACAGAATTAATCAGGTTGGAAAAGACCTCTGAGATCATCCAGTCCAACCTCTTACTTAACACCATCTAATCAACTAAACCATGGCACTGAGTGCCACATCCAGTCTTTTTTCAAACACCTCCAGGGATGGTGTCTTTACCACCTCCCATAGGAATTAGTTTTACAGAGTCACAGAACTGATCAGGTTGAAAGAGACCTCTGAGATCTGTGGCACTAAGTGCCACATCCAGTCTCTTTTCAAACACCTCCAGGGACTCTACCACCTCCCCCAACAGGCAATTCCAATGGGCAATCACTCTTTCTGTGAAGAAGTTCTTCCTAACATCCAGCCTAAACCTCCCCTGGCACAGCTTGAGACTGTGTCCTCTTGTTTTGTCACTGATTGCTTGGGAGAAGAGACCAAATTTATAGCCAGTTGCTCTGTTGTATGTGTAACACAGCCTTGCTTCGACAATTTATGGTGCATGTCGATGAAGTGCAAATTGGGCTAATATGGGGAAGACAAGCTCTTCTTTAAGGTGCTAGCCAGAGACCTGGGATATATAGGTTAGTTTTCTGCTCTGTTATGGGCTTTCTAGGTGGCCATAAAAGAGGGATCCTTTCTCTTCCAGTTTCTTAGTGGTAAAAAAGGGATGAAAACACTTCCCTGCCCTACAGAAACATTATGAGGGGCTTAGGCACTGTGGTAATGGACACCGAGGGTAGCTAAGATAAATAACCTGATAGTTGCAAGAAAATGATTGATGTTAGAATACTACAAATATGTTGAAAGCCTAAAATATCTTTGTGATGTCGCCCCGTTTCTTGAAATGCCAATTAACATTTTTCACTCAGATACCTGATGTTTACATTGGCACATTTTTATGCTCACATGTCTTACAAAATGGATACTTGCCTGACTTTGATTTTAGATGAAAGCACTCGTCCCTCAACCTCGTAGTAATTCTGAAAGATAGAAACCTTGCTTTTATAGGAAGAATAACAATGAGTTTTGATCCTGTTAGCGATGAGTGACAAGTCAAAAGTTTAATAAACAGACCATGAGTACCATCACTGGTAACACTATAGCACAAGTAGCAAATCACCATTGACTGAATTACTCCAAAGTCCCCAAGCTCTCTGTGAAGAAAAATAAAGTGTTACTTTGGTTTCCTGTAATCCTTCCTCAGTAAAAACATGAGATTCCCTTAGGAGGCTTAAAATCCTTTACTAGGCTTCTTTATGCTTTTTTTTTGGTAACTAATTGTCTCTTCCATGAAGTGTCTAACTTCCTTGAATCATGAGCTAATACAGATTCGCAGAGTGCAGTGGGGCTGTGGAGAAAGCAGCTCTACATCTGTCTTCTTTTGGTGTCCCCTTTTTGAGTTCTCCTGCCCTACCACAGTGGTTTCTAAGACTCTCAGTACTTACCTGTGCTTTAGCCATATGCCAAAAAATGTGCTTTGAAGCACCTTTTCGTATGGAAGCAGCCAGAGAGGCTCAGTCCCTAAAGCAGAATACTTTGTACCAAAAGCAGCATGAGGCTGGATTTGTTAGAAGAAAGAGTGCAGCTTCATTTGCTTCTCAGACAGCAGAGCATGGGTGTAGCTCATCAAAGCCAGCCTGGCTATTTCTTCTTACTGGAGGTACTGCTTTTTTCCTGTGGCTTTATATGTGAACTACTTTTGTTTCCCCTCTTTGTGTGTCACCTTTCCCCATTTTGGTCTGCTTGCTTCACAGCAGATTTGTCATTTCTGCGCTTTGTTGCGGTTGGGACTGTTGTTTCTCAGTCATTTGAATGGATGCTTTAAGTCAAGCTGTAAAAAGAACTTTTCAAACAATATTCTCCGTTTTCCACAGCTGAATGGTATAAGCACACATTCACATTCACACAGAGACATTCAGGTTGGAAAAGACCCTCAGGATCGCCCAGTCCAACCGACAAACCTACTCTATAAGGTGTGCCCTAAACCGTATCCCCAAGCACCACATCCGAATGACTTTTAAACACATTCAGGGTTTAGTGACTCAACCACCTCCCTGAACAGCCCATTCCAATGCCTGGCCACTCTTGAAAAAAAAGGTCTTGATATCCAATCTAAACCTACCCAGTGGCAGCTTGAGGCCATTCCCTCTTGTTCTATCACTAATTACCTCTGAGAAGAGACCAGCACCAACCTCTCTCATTAAGTTTATAAGTTGCATCTGAGCTGAGTCTGAGCTCCTCAATACCCAAAAATTAATGTGGTTTTTTTTTTTGTTTGTTTGGGGTTTTTTAATGAATAAGTAAATGTGTTTACAAGCATAACTGTAAAGGCAGGACTTATAAAAGCCCACAAACCAACATCAAAAGGAGGTCTTTTGATATTACACTTAAATGTAAGTGGCATGTGATAATACATGTGTTGAATATAGGAACTGTAACAGCAGCCAAGTAATTTCTTTATCCACCTAGTTCTGAACTACCTTAATTACAGGAAAGTTATAAAATACACATCTTGCTACTTGAAAGTCTTTGTTTTCCTGGTAAGAAATGGATGAAGAAAATGAGCTCCAGGGTATACAACAAGGTGTTGAAGAGGGGGGAGGGTGGCTCAGTGATGAATGACCAGTCGTTCTATTGTTTTCTTTCTTGCAGAAATCAGAGACAGAGTACAGTTTATCTTACCCTGACTTTTAGCAAGACAGATTGCCAGGCAAAACCCTCGGGTTGAAGTCATCCAACCACCAAGTAGAGTAAAGAAACCATTGCTGTTACCTTTCCAGGACCCACCCCCACCCCCAATGCCTTTTAAAAGTCTGTTGTGTTTCTTTCTGAGGTTGTAACATGAACTTTATCTACTTTCATGCAATTTTTGTGCTAAAGCACAGCCTGAAATAATAAATTCAGGGCCTGAATCCTTTGCTGTTAAACAGGCTGAGAACAATTCACCCATGTGCATCCCTCGCAGATTGTAGAATCATAGAATGAACCAGGTTGGAAGAGACCTCCAAGATCATCCAGTCCAACCTAGCACCCAGCCCTGTCCAGTCAACTAGACCATGGCACTAAGTGCCTCTTCCAGTCTGTTTTTGAACACCTCCAGGGATGGCGACTCCACAACCTCCCTGGGCAGCCCGATGACAGTTACTGCTGCAGACTTTCCCCCTTGCACTGTCTTTAATGTTCCCAATACTTTCTGCTGCCACTGAACTTGGTTTCTTCCAGTTTGAACATTTCAGGGCTGCACTATTCTGCTGGCAAGAGCAAACCTCTCTTTCACTGCATAGGTGTGAAGAGGGAGAACTGTGCTGCCAAGAGCATGAAATCCCTAAGTAACAGCAAGCTAACTCCAAAGCAGGCTGGCATTCTCTCAGTTTTATCCTGGACTTCCCTTCAGTTGTATTTTCGTCACCCCTGTCCTAGTAATCTAGAACAATGCTCCCAGACTGAATTCATTCCATCTGCATGTGAGAGGCAATGTAGATAGTAAGTGGCCTTAATCATGCCCTCAAGGTGCTTATTTCACTGTGACATCTATAAATGGATCAGTAGCTTAATTCAGCTCCAAAGGAACTGGGCTAAAGTGCCCATTATTGAACTGTTAGATAAAATTCAGAGGAGCACGAAAGGCAAGGCAGACAGAAAGAGTTAAAAAGAAAAGATGGCTGCAGTTGGAGTATCTATTACTTGCAAGTGACCATAATGTGTTTATACAGCTCTCAACCAGGCTAGCGGATAATTAAAGGGAAGAACTGACACTAGACACTACACCACCCTATACGCTACAGCATGGGGAAAGTCACACAAGTGGGATTATAAGTAAACAGCAGCAGATTCCCTCCTCCCTTTCCTCCCACCGTGTTCAATCTCTTGTATTTAGCAGTTAGAAGGATGCCTTACTAGTCTGCATTGCTGGGAGGGAGTTAAAGTGTACAGTTAAATGCAAGGTCCAAATTGATCCTATTGTGTTGCAGTCAAGTATTTTATAGATCCTATCCACAGCAGGACAAACATCTTTCCCAGCTCCAGTTCAGCAGGACATACCTTCGCCAGCATAAGTCTGCCTTGTGAGCTCTTTGTTACCTGCCGGTTTCTAGAACTATAGGCTAGACTTTTGGCTCAGACTTCCCTCTTTTTTTGGTGAAATCAAACATAGATTTGAGCCCTGGCAGCCCAACTTCTGGGCACATAGAGAACTCTTGGCAATGATATGGTTTCTGTGTGCGTTTGTGACTGGGGGAGTGATTACCTGTTCTCTGGCCATGTGAGGGGTCAGAGGAGACCATCCTCCCTCTGGACTGCACAGACCACTTGGCCAATTTGTCAAGAATCCCATAGGATAAATAGCTGTCTCCAGAGACCTTTATAGTGACAAATCCAAATAAATCAGAGTCACTTTTACTGAGCACTTCAGCAGACAGCTCAGATTTAATGAATCAGCCTTCAGACCCCCAAGGAAGATTTTCTTTTCTGAGTCCAAGGGGAACAAATCAGTGACAAAAAATTCACTTGTGGGTTAAAACTCTGTCAATCCCATGCGTGAAATTTTGTGGTTGGTCTTTTCAATACTACTAATAGTGTTTTAAAATGCATTGAGAATTCAGCAAAGAGCTTTCAGGATCAGCTGTATCAGTGCGTCCAGTGCAGGGAAAATGAGGCTGCTATAGATCGAATGATTTTCCTCATCAGTGACTGAGGGTGGATTTTGCATTTCTTTATTAGTGCTCTTCTGAGAACTTTTGGCTGGAACATCTCAACAACATTGAAAAGAAAAGGGAAAAAAGGAAAATAATATGAATCACCTCCAAACCTCACCACTGCCAGAAGTCACCATTGCAGGTTAGTCATTGTGGGTAATTCAAGCAGTTTTAAGGCTTAACGTCTTGATCCCCTCTGAAAACTTGCATCTCCATTTCCTTCCCCCCTTTGGGATCCATCCAGATGCCTACTTAAATACCTGCTGGCGCCAGAGGAAATTCTCTTGTAACAGATACCTTGTGATGCAAAACCAATATTTTGTTTCCAGGGTCATCCCTTTCACACCCCCACAGATCCTCTTGCTTCACCAACCTGCTTTTTGGTCAAGCCAAAACATGAGAAATTGTGAATCTTAGGGGTGGGATTTTGAAGCAGTTTAATAGGCTTGGTGATTGCTAACCCACACATTTCCTCTGCCTTCTCCTCCATTGTGGTAGCCTTGTCTAGAAATTTATGTTGGGTTAACAGGCTGCTGGGCAGGATACCTCTGTCACAGTTCAGCAGAGGGAGAGGAAGAGTAATTTAACCTGACACAAAACATTTATGGTGATCAGACTGGTGGCACCTTTAAAGCTAGTAGGCTAATATTTAATTCAAAGGTCTGGTAAAGCTAAGAGGCATCTTTCAGTAGTAGGGTGTAAGAAGTGCATCAGGATCTGGACTCAGGTAAAATGGTTAATTAAAAAGCAGCTTTCTGTGTCATTCATGTGCAAACAAAAAAGGCAAAACCGTGTAATTTGTGCAGGTTCCTCTTGTTTAGAGGATTGTGATAGAAATAAGAAGTGGAACAGGATTTGGAATCTGGTCAGGAACTTGTTGGTTTGACATTTTATCCTGTTCTACTTTTGGCTCTTATTTGTGCTGTCTGGCCATTCATAGACTTTATGTGATGAACAGCAAATGGTCTTTGTTGCTCAACATATGGGACACATGAGAAGGAATTCTTCAGAAATGGTGAAAACAAACCACTTTTTTAGAATAACATTTTTCAGGTGCTTATTTCACCATTTATACTTAAAATGCATAACATGGGCAATATCATGTTATGTATTTTAAGATTGTTTACCTGTTTAAAAAAAAACCCTCAGATAATCCAGGCTTTTGTGTAAGTTTAATGACACTAAATACGTGGATAAAATAATCAAGGACTTTGGATTCCTATAATTGGCTTCGACTGAATTTCATTTAAGAAACTTTATCCTTTTACATTTTCCTCCTGGGGGGAACAAATAAAATAGCTGAGTTTGTTTCTCCTTCCAATCTTTTCAATAAAAGAAATAACATACTGAGAATGTCAGGAAATAAATACTCTTTTGTCCATGACTGAAAGAAAAGAACTCATAAAATCATGGCTGCATGTGAGATTTTAAGACTTTGCTATAAGAGAGGGCAATTTATTGCACCAGGAATTAGTCATCCAAAAGCCTGCAGAATATGCCAGAATGCTTGCTCACTTCTTTTCAAAAGCCTTCCATTCTGAGATAATATATTGCATAAAGTGCAGGAGAACAAGAGTGAAAAATGTGTTTTTTTAATGATTAAGGACTGATCTTGTTCCAATTGAGTCAATGGCAAAACTCCACGGAATTGAGCTGAATATATGGGCATAGATAAGATGTTGTTTACTGTGCTCTCGCTTTTTCTGAGAGCAAAATGTAAATGAAATATACCCCTTGCACAAATTAGATTATCCCAAGTCATCTGCTGACTCCTGCTTAAAAGAGAACATAGGGATCTCTCCACGTTCTCCAGGAGCTGCGAGCCCTTATATCCATGCAGCCTTAAGGCCAGTCTTGCCAGTGTGTGAATTGGCTGTTGCACCGAAGGAATGAACGCAGTCATGGAACAAAGGTTCACGAGACTTTTCTCGTGTCCCTAAAGGAATGTAACATCAGTAAGCTCTCCCAGCCCTCCTTCGCTTGCAGTCGCATTTCGTTTGAAAGCAGCACATGTCTTTGTGCAGAGTCATGTCTGCTTTTGGCACAAGCCCGAGCGGGGAGAGAGCAATGTTTTCTTCCACATACCACGTCTGAACTGGGAAATGAGCAGAGGGAGCATAACCTGCTTCATTTGTGCCATAGCTCTCCCCTCAGGAGCTGGGTAGGCAGTGGCCAGGAAGGAAAAAAAATTGAAAAGGAGGGGAAAAAAAGTAAAAATAGAAGTAACAGTGTTATGTTAGGTTCTGTGAGCGTCAGCCAGGTAGTTCATGTGGTACAGATGGATGGAGATTGTGCCAGTGGTGAAAATTATTCCTTCCAAGGAAGGAATAATTCTGTAAGTCCTCTATTTCCCCCGAGCACTTCCTTGGGAGGTGAAACTTCCAATTTGCATGTCTTGGGAGTTAAGACTCTGTGAGTGCCTTGTAAGATGCTGAAGAAGAATTTGTTGAGACGTCTCTCACTTTTGTTAACAACACCTTTGGAAGACAAACAAATAATCTGATGAGTTCTGCTTGATTGCTTTGGTGGCACAAAACATTAGTCAGCTTGTGCAACCTCTTACTGGCAGAGGCAGACCTGCATGAAAAAAAATAATTACCTCTAAAACAGGAGGTGGGGAAGAGTTCTGTGACTGCTACAGAGCAATGTTATGAGGAAGTGTGAAGGAGTAGAAGGGAGTTGTTTGCGATAAACTGACCAAATGATTCCCATGTTCTCATCAGCCCATCAGGTAAAAAGTGCAAGGCAATGTCAATTAAGACAGTTGCCTCCTTCCTTCTCTGGCCCCTCCTGGTGGGTTACGAAGCATAAAAGTGTTGGTTTTGACATTATTAGGTTATCCTGAAAATGAATCACTTTTGAAAAGGTGAATAATTGGACAGAGCTTAGTGCTGACAAGCAAAAGACTGGAGGCGGAGAGAACGGTGGGGAGGGGGAGAGGGAAGAGGGGGCGATGGTGCCGGAGACACAAACCCATTCCAGGAGGCCACCAGTATGTGAGGAGCTGTAAGTCTCGTTCTGCTTTGTACTTTGGCAGACGAGTGCAGTTTTGGGCCTGATAAGGATCAAACTTCATTTACGGTTTCTGAAACTATTTGTGATCCAGCAGAGAAATGAGACATACCTTTTCATGTAATCTAAACTGTGCAAGGTAGATACCCCTTTCCAATAAAATTAAAAGGTAGTAAATCTTGTCCCTATAAAAGGAAATCTCCACTTTTCCCAACATTTAGCTAATCTGTGGGGTTCAGTGCCGTAAGTGGTCATCAAGATAATATATTGTGGCTGGACCCTTAAAAAGAGCTAGATAATTTTATGATCATCAGCAACATCTGTAACTATGCAAACAAAGATCATGATAACAGTAATCCAACCTCATATTTTACAGCATAAATTAAATCCCCTTTGGGACACAGGAAAGGCTATATAATTGACTAGTTGTCTGATAAGGAATAGGTGTCTTCTCCTGACACCTAAGAAACAGGGCACCATGAGACACATCTTACCAGACTATTCGCTTGTGTCTACTCCCACCAAAGACCATGGCAGTATTTCAAGTGCTTAATGTGAACTCAAACTTCATGTAGACATGTCTGATGGTTTGATTCTCATTGTGGGTTGCAATTAATCATTTTTTACAATGAAAACATGATGAGGTCAATCTGCCATTCCTGAAAAGTTTTCTGAATGTGGATGCTGTGGTTCTGGCACTCTGTTGGCATTTAAGGAATATAGGTTCACATCCTAATGCCCAGACATTTGCAACCTGATCGTAAGTAAACCGTGCATAGCTGCATTAACCAAAACAAGTGTAAGAACGGATTTCCTTTTATCCAGTGCCTTTCTGTCCCGTCCATTCCATCTTAGCATGTCTAGATGAGAACTCTTACAGTAATTTTGTACAACATCTAATAATGGAATCATAGAATGATCTGGATTGGAAGGGAGTTCAAAGGTCATCTAGTCCACCCCCTCTGCAGTCAGCAGGGACATTCTCAACTAGATCAGGTTGCCCAGAGCCCTGTTGAGCCTCACTTTGAATATGGGCAGGGATGGGGCCACAACTATCTCCCTGTGCAGCCTGTACAAATACGAAAGCACAGCTTCAATCCTGAATTTCTTTGGACTTTATGCACATAAAACTCCATTGCAATTAATTGATTTAATTTTTATCTTTGCAAGACTTTCAGAGATATGACCAGACAAGTTTGAGCACCAAACGCTTCTTCATTGCTGGAGGAATCCACTACGCTTGGGGATTGAAATAGTTCCAAGTAGAGTAAAATTCTGTCTCCTTCTTCCTATCTTCCAGCAGATACTTAAGGGACACTCAGAAAACTGTCTTCCAAAAGGTCCCCTTCTAAACACCTTCATAAGCATCATGGTTCCTTACTGTGCCTGCTGGTGCTGTGGAGATGGGAACACAAGGGGCAAACCAATTGATGCCATCAGGGAGCTGGATTAAACATTCACATCATCTTCTGGCCTTTTTAACATTTGTGAGCAAGCTCTTCTTATTTCTGACAGGAAATTTACTACATGAAAACACCAACATATGAAAGAGAATCCCAGGCTCACAGGATGTTAGGTGTTGGAAGGGACCCAAGGAGATCATCGAGTCCAACCCCCCCGCCAGAGCAGGACAATCCTATCTAACACAGATCACAGAGGAACACATCCAGATAGGCCTTGAAAGTCTCCAGAGAGGGAGACTCCACAACCTCTCTGGGGAGCCTGTTCCAGTGCTCTGTGACCCTTACAGTGAAGAAGTTCCCCCTTGTGTTGAGGCGGAACCTCTTTTGCTGCAACTTACACCCATTGCTCCTTGTTCAATCACAGGGAACAAGTGATCAGAGCCTATGCCCCCTTTCCTGGCCAGCCACATATATAGATACTTAGAGACATTTATCCAATCCCCTCAAGTCTTCTCTTCTCCAGACTTAAAAGTCTGAAGGCCATAAGCCGTCAGCTTTTAAGGCTCCACAAAAGTCCAAAATGAGCCCTCCCAGAAGGCAACCCTTATGAAGTAGCCCATTTTGCTACCCTGGGCATGGTTATTCCCCATGTCAAACCCTACAGTGGTGGCCCCACTCAAAAAGACCCTCATGACTCTCTTTATCTTTTATCTTTGCTGCTCCTTCCCATCCTCCACCCTGTGGTGGTGGAGTTCATGGTCTGTTCTGCTGTGATGAGTCAACTGTTTGGGTGGCTGTGCTCCCAACAAGATTTGTCATAGTGCCTGCTTTCATAACAAGAGAAGATTGTCTCTTTTATTGCCTTTTTTTTTTTTTTCCCCAAAACAATCAGACCATTCCCTAGGTCTGTTTTGGTGTTCAGCCATCAAATTGGCAGGACTGAGGGGAAATAACCTCTATCAAGCAAGGAAGGAATCCCTTAACACTTCTCTGCTTTTAAAGAACTTGTCCTCTGGAAAAACAGCCTTGTGTTAGATAAGAGTCTACCCAGGGAAGCCACCATCCATGAAAAGGGGAGGGACCTCTTTCAGACCACACTGCTCTTCTAATAAAGCCATTCAAATTCATTCTCACTGTTTGATACAATCAGTCCTATATAGTTATCAGGATCTGGGGCTGTTTTCTTTTTCTGCCACTGACAAATAGTCCAAAGTAAGCCAAATCACTGATAAGACAGACCCCTGGGAAGTTGTTCTGCCATTCTTGATGCATGGGTAAGGCTTTTTGTTCATCACTTGGGTGATTTTTGTCTTGCAGCGTCTGTTTATTTTCCCTCTTCTTTCATTGCCCAACTTTGAAAGCAGCCTGAAATAGAATAGGATTTATGCTATGATCTGCAAACCCTGAACTTTTTATTTAGGAGGCTCAATCCTATAAGGACGAGAGAGAGGCCTTTAGTATCCTCATGCCTGACCTTTGCTACGACCCAGGCCATTAGCTTTCTGTGACTTAATTCTTGTTTGTTCTATCTAGTGGAAAAACATCCAGTCCTGATTTAAGAATTATGAGAGATGGAGAGAATTCACCATAAGTCCCCACGAACTCTTCTTATGTCTGTTAGAAAATTTCCATTGTACTTCAGTTGAGATTTGCTGAGCTTCAGTTCCCAGCCATTGCCTCTTGTTCTTGCTGCACCTCTGTAACCCTTGTTTTCTATCAAGAGTCAGCTCAGAAAAGGGGGTGGTAATTAGACATGCTCTCCTTTTGTTCACTGACAGTTCATCTAGTTCGCAGCTAGGGAGAAGAGAGATGATTATTTTGGGGGTACTTTAATGTGTGGGAGCTTTTAAGTGAATATAGATTTGTTCTGTTTGTTGTCAAGGTGCCAGAAGTTCTTGAAGCCTGATAATGCTCTTTCCATATTTTATTCAGGTTGTCATCGGTAATGAAATACAATTTAATTTTACTTTCCTATTACATTTCTCTCATCTTACTATCCAAAAAAAAAAAGAGTGAAGAATATTTCTTATCACTGCTCACAAACAAGGGAGCTTTAAAAACAAATGTATGCAAAGAGTTAATGTTTCTGTAGAAGGGCTTTAATTTATTATTTAGCTCTATTTCTCCAGTGATAGAAGAATATGCTTTTTAAGAACATCATAGTACCACTAATTCTCTAAGGCAATTTACACATTAAAAGTAAATTGTAAAATCTGTGATGGTTTAGGTGTCCCCCACCCCCCCACACTTTAGAAATCACCCAGACTAGACTCAGTCAGCTCTGGAAATGTGAATGAAGCTTATATTTACAGCTGGCACAATTTACAAGCAGATATTTACAGTATATACAGATATAGACAGAAATAGACAAGGTAAAAGGTAATACAGACACAACTCCCCTCCCAGAAACCTGAGTCCCCAGGAGGGGCTCTCAACCACCCCTTCACCTTCCCCCTACCCCTCTCAACCTTACCCCAGTCCCAAGGAAGAATGGAGGTTCGGCCAAGAGGATTAAGAAGCAAAGGTGAATCAACAAAGCAGATGCAGGGTGAGGTTAGAAAGCAAGATGGAGTGCAGCCAGCAGCCACGAGCTCCACAGCAGGCAAAGAGCTGAGAGCACAGCCCAGCATGAAGTGCCCAAGCAAAAGTGCCCTAATCTTTGTTTTGCCTTTCTTCTTTACAAATCTCAGCAAGACTGTGAGGGAAGTAGACCTCACCACTGTTTTCATTTCTTAGCCTATGATCTAATTCTTCTCACCAAAACATCCCAGCTAGGCTCAAACTAGCACAAAATCCCAGTAGGATTCAGCAGGTTGACACATTTTAGATTAAGGGTGGTAATGTTGATGACTGTTAACTTTTAAATAAGTAAGTTAGATGGAAAAAAGTGATTAACAAGAGCTGTGTTTAAAAAGAAAAATCTTTAAAAGATTCCTTGAAACAGTTAGTGTGTTCTCTCCAGGATGGGATCTCAGCACTTCCCTTTCTGTTGTTGCTGAGTCTTTAAAATAACAATTTAAAAAAAGCTTCTTAAGATGTCAGTTTGCAGTCTGGACAGAAACAGAAAATATACTTTGCTAAAGATACAAAAAAATTGGAATACTTCTCACTGCTCACATTGCTGTGACAGCTAGTTAGTCTTTCATTCTCTAGTCTGCTGTTGTTTGTAGTCTTTAATGTAGTTGTTGTGTCAGGTAAAGAGCCAGTCATGAAGTCAGTGGACTGATAAAATAGAAACTACTACACTGGTTCCTTCTGGTCAGACAGGATTGCCATAAACCAAAGGATAAGTGCTGTCCTACTCCTCAGGTATAGGCTGGATGTTAGGAGGAAGTTCTTGCCAGAGAGAGTGATTTGCCATTGGAATGGGCTGCCCAGAGAGGTGGTGGAGTCACCGTGCCTGAAGCTGTTCAAAAAAAGCCTGGATGAAGCACTTAGTGCCATGGTCTAGTTGACTGGCTAGGGCTGGGTGCTAGGTTGGACTGGATGATCTTGAAGGTCTCTTCCAACCTGGCTGATTCTATGATTCTATGACATATATATATCACTGTTAAAAGAGGGGTTTGAATCTGGTTTAGGAGTGAATTGTAATGAGGCTGATGTAAAACAATTATTAAATAGTTTATTAATTATACAAAGAAAACTTCCCCAAACTTATTTACAACTAACACACACAAGTTCTCTGAAGTGGTTGGTAGAAGTATTTCTGCAGAATGTCTCTATACAGTCAAATGATTTAGGAAGAATCTTTAGAAAGGTTTCTAACTAGAGAGCCTCGCAGCAGAAACTGCCACAGAAAGGTCAAGCAGAAACTTTTACAAAGCTGAGCAAAGAGAGTTCAGGTACTCACTGGTTGGAAGTCTCAATATTTGCTCTCCAAAAACATAAACAGGGTGATGAGACACTGGAACGGGTTGCCCAGGGAGGTTGTGGATACTTCCTCCCTGGAGGCTTTTAAGGCCAGGCTGGATGAGGCCTTGAGCAACCTGCTCTAGTGGGAGGTGTCCCTGCCTATGGCAAGGGGTTGGAGCTGGATGATCCTTGAGGTCCCTTCCAACCTAAACCATTCTATGATTCTATGATTCTATATCTGTAGTGAAAGCCAGGTGGTGGACTTCACGTGGTAATGATGCGATGGGGCTTTGCTGCTCGTTCAGTCCAGACTGAGCACGCCGCCTGAGAAGGCCCACGGACACGAGAGAGGTCTGCCGTGGCTCTCAGGATGTCATCGGGTGGTCAGCAGCCACCTGGGCAAAGCAGGGTCCAGGTTTGCGGGCTGGAGCAGTCCGATCGAGTGCTGTGTATAGCAAGGAGTCAGCCCTTGGGCTGGCATGGCAGGCTGGAGTGGCGGGCTGGCACGTCCCAGTGTCCAAACTCATTGCTAGGTTGTTGCTGGGTCGGTACCTGTATTCGGGCTCAATCGTCCACTGGATCAATGCAAAGTGTCGTAAGGCGATAGTAAAGCGATAGTAGCGGCAAACAAGTGGCGAACAAAACAACAGCAGCAGCAGGCAGCGAACAAACAGGGAGAGGCGAGCCTCTTGTTTACCTGCATTCTCCTATTTATCAGATGTGGGCCGAGATTAATGGGCCTTTGGCCACCATGTTACCCAATCGGCTTTTGGCAGTCGGCCAAAACATACCAAATTGGGCAGGGTCCACAGGCCTGGCTCCCCCGAATATGGGAAGAGCACAGCCCTTGCACCTGGTAGGCCATAAGCTGGGCGTGTGGGCTTACACAACAGCGTTACACAACCTGGGCCCTGGGCAGGCCTGACTTTATGGCACCAGCTCTATGGTGTCCCTTTGTGCCCCTTTGATAGGTAAACATGTATAAGCCTATTTGGGGCCTAGGGGTCCTCCATGACAATCACCTAGAGATATTTTCAGTCAGGTTGCCTTCTGAGCAGAAATGGGATCTCAATGAGTCACATAACAGCTTTCTAAGAAGCAAATTCTAATTTGTTATCATTCCAAATACAAATACATTTGCTCCCATTTGAATTACAATCACACAGTATCACAGTCTCACAGTATCACCAAGGTTGGAAGAGACCTCACAGATCATCAAGTCCAACCCTTTACCACAGAGCTCAAGGCTAGACCATGGCACCAAGTGCCACGTCCAACCTTGCCTTGAACAGCTCCAGGGACGGCGACTCCACCACCTCCCTGGGCAGCCCATTCCAGTGTCCAATGACTCTCTCAGTGAAGAACTTTCTCCTCACCTCAAGCCTAAACTTCCCCTGGCGCAGCCTGAGGCTGTGTCCTCTCATTCTGGCGCTGGCCACCTGAGAGAAGAGAGCAACCTCCCCCTGGCCACAACCACCCCTCAGGTAGTTGTAGACAGCAATAAGGTCACCCCTGAGCCTCCTCTTCTCCAGGCTAAACAATCCCAGCTCCCTCAGCCTCTCCTCGTAGGGCTGTGCTCGAGGCCTCTCACCAGCCTCGTTGCCCTTCTCTGGACACGCTCAAGCATCTCAATGTCCCTTCTAAACTGGGGGGCCCAGAACTGAACACAGTACTCAAGGTGTGGTCTAACCAGTGCAGAGTACAGGGGCAGAATGACCTCCCTGCTCCTGCTGACCACACCATTCCTGATGCAGGCCAGGATGCCATTGGCTCTCTTGGCCACCTGGGCACACTGCTGGCTCATGTTCAGGCAGGTATCAATCAGCACCCCCAGATCCCTCTCTGTCTGGCTGCACTCCAGCCACTCTGACCCCAGCCTGTATCTCTGCATGGGGTTGTTGTGGCCAAAGTGCAGCACCCTGCACTTGGAGCTACTGAATGCCATCCCATTGGACTCTGCCCAAGACTTTCCAATACCTGTGGAACTGCCACTGGATGCTTTTAAGAATCCCTGAGTAAATCTTCTAGTGAGAAATGGCCTGACAGCCAGAATTGCAGAGGACCCACTTTTGCCATTGTTGTCAACTGCTTTAAACCAAAGTATTTTATTTGGAAAGAGAATTCAGCCAGTATGAGAGGCCAAAGTGAATTCAGATAACATGCACTTGCTGTTGCAAACTTCTGAATTGCTGTTGATAAATGGACATGAGAACTGTTTATGAAAGGTGAATTCATGATATTAAAAGATGTGTCTCTGATGTGCTAACTTCTTCCCTGAATGCTCTGTCAAACACTGCAAACCCAGGGAAGCATGAAAAGATGACAGAGCTGAATTGGGATGATAAAGCACGGCCAAATACCCACAATTTGCCTTTTAAATTGCTCTCTCTAACAGTATTGTATAACTTTATCTTTTCTGTGGGAACAGCTTCCCCTGTACTCAGCACTGGTCAGGCCACACCTTGAGTACTGTGTCCAGTTCTGGGCTCCTCAATTCAAGAGAGATGTTGAGGTAATGGAACGTGTCTGGAGAAGGGTGACAAAGCTGGTGAGGGGCCTGGGACACTGTCCTGTGAGGAGAGGCTGAGGGAGCTGGGGGTGTTTAGTCTGGAGAAGAGGAGGCTCAGGGCAGACCTCATTGCTGTCTGCAACTGCCTGAAGGGAGGCTGTAGCCAGGTGGGCTTGGGCTCTTCTGCCAGGCAACCAGCAACAGAACAAGGGGACACAGTCTTGACAAATCTGAAAAGAGAGGGAATCAAAGATCAAATACCAGGAGAAAGAGCAAGGTGTGCATGGTTGATCCCTGAAATCGTTTCTGCTATAGACACTTGATACACCTTCCACTGGGAGAAGCTGGTCTGGGAGCTGAAGACAGGTTTTCAAAGGACTTTGTGGTAAAGAAAGAAAAGTGGGAATATTTAAATGGTGAAACTTAACTCCATAACCTTTTATAGAACCTACCTCTTCTCCTGGTCTATTTTTCCTAATTCAAGATAGTGTTGTGAGGGGCAAAGCAGGGACAAAAGAGCTGTCAGAGATCAGTTGCCTCGCCTTGGTTGCTAGACCTATGGGGACCTAGTCTGCAGGGTAGGTAGGATGTTTTGTAACAGATGTAGGAGCAGGCATTAAGACCTCTTCACTCCCATGCATAGCTGGCTCCAGGCTCCAGGAGCTGCTTTTCACATTGCTCTCCTATGTTGCTTTGTCCTGATAGCTCTTGAGGCCAGCACAGACTGTGAGTTGGATCAAGAAAGTTTTCTCCAGTACATTATGCTACAGGACAGTGAAGAATTGGCAAGGCATGACAAAATGCTCTGTGCCATGTGTCCTATCTCACAGAGCAAGAAGAGCATCTGTCCAAGGAGGGAGCTGTGCTGAGTTGATGCCAACCAGGAGTTTTCCTTTCAGAAAAATGAATTCTTGTTACCTATTTAAGATCAGCCCAGATGAGGGGCAGGAAGGGGAGAATCTGGCCTGCTGGATCATGCTGACACTTCCATGAAGTTAACCTCATTATACTGGAGCCAATCTACCAGCATAGCTGAACAGACAGACTGTCAAAAGGAGCTAAATCCACATCCAAGTAGAGACAGCAGTAAAAAGTCTATTGTCACTTTTGAGACTCAAATGTAGTCAGTCTTTTCTTAGTAGTTCTTTTCTTTCACTGGCATTGGACAGTATGCTTGGTGCTGGAGATGGAGAATATTTAAATAAGAATCATAGAATCATAGAATCAACCAGGTTGGAAGAGACCTCCAAGATCAGCCAGTCCAACCTATCACCCAGCCCTATCCAGTCAACTAGACCATGGCACTAAATACCTCATCCAGTCTTTTCTTGAACACCTCCAGGGATGGTGACTCCACCACCTCCCTGAGCAAATGTAAATTAAGCTAATGCAATGAAACTCTCTAGAAGTTCCAGTTAATGATGCTAGGTCATTCACTGAAAAATGCTGTGCTGCTTTCCATGTGACAGGGATGCAACTCTTTGAAGCTACGTTGGGATGGTTTGGGTTTGGTTTTGTCAGTCATGTTGAAGCACTAGGAATTAATACTACATGGGAATGAGCAATAATTATCACTCTGCTCTGCAGTTAGAATTTCCAGTGGCTTATTTTTGTTTATTTAATATTTTTCTTCAATAGTTCACAGGCATTGGCTCCAAATATTTCATTTAGATCCAACTTTATAGCTGTCCTGTAATGTAGCTGGTCATCTGGCCGAAAACAGAAGACAGCCAATTAAATTCACAGGAAAACATTAATCTGGGCTGAAGAGTTCACAGCACATGTGTGCAATCATTTCTGCTTTTACGTATGCTTTCTGTTCTTCCCCTGCTGCTGCTCCCTCAGCTTCAACCCCCTGTTTCTTCTTTCACCGGTCAGAGGAGAATGTGCCAACTCTAACAGCACTGTCCAAGGGAAAGGAAAATTAACACCAGCTTTACTTTTGTACGTTCAGGATCTGATCCAAGAAGGCCACTAGTGTGAATGTGAGTTTTTCTCCTGCTTTTACCAGGCCTGGGATCTGGCCCAAATGTTGTATGGCTAACATGGGTGTGAGTATGAAGGAGGCAGAAGCCAGCCAGGGCAGGAACTAGGAAGGAGAAGAGGCGAAGCAGATGTCTGGGACCATTAGGACATGATCTGAGAGCTGAGGCTGGTCTTTTTACTCCTCTGCTGTCAGTGAACATCTGTGAACAACCACTGGAGATGTGTGTTTCTTGTCTCCTTCTCCTTTCTGTTTCATTCAGCAAAAAGTGTGCTGGCTTTGCTACGAACTTCAGCCAGGGAGAGGTGTGCCATGGCTGCCAGGTGGTCACATTCTTCCAGTGAGCAAACCTGAGGTGACTGCTTCCATCTTCTGGCATCTCAGGATGAAAAGAGAGGTCATGTTTTTCCAAGGAGGTGATTGCATCAAAACCCAAACAAATTTATGTCAAAACAGCATCTAAGAGACAAAATGAAGCATTTACTATCTGGGAAATAATGGAAAAGATGGCACTTGCACTGTCATATTGAATGATGCCAGTGGCATCCCGACTTGTATAAGAAACACTGTGGCCAGCAGGAGTAGGGAAGTGATTGTCCTCTTGTACTTGGCTCTAGTGAGGCCACACCTTGAGTATTGTGTTCAGTTCTGGGCACCTCAGTACAAGAGGGATGTGGAGGTGCTGGAGCAAGTGTAGAGGAGGACAACAAAGCTGTAAAGGGTCTGGAGAATAAATCTAATGAGGAGCTGGGGATGGTTAGTTTGAAAAAGAGGAGGCTGAGGGGAGACCTCATTGCTGTCTACAGCTACCTGAAAGGAGGTTGTGGAGAGGTTGCTGCTGGTCTCTTCTCACAGGTAATTAGTGACAGAACAAAAGGGAATGGCCTCAAGCTGCCACTGGGTAGATTCAAACTGGAGATTAGGAAAATTTTGTTCACAGCAACAGTGGTCAAGCATTGGAATGAGCTGCCCAGGGAGGTGGTTGAGTCACCAACCCTGGATGTGTTTAAAAGTCATTTGGATGTGGTGCTTGGGAATATGGTTTAGGGTGCACCTTGTAGAGCAGGGATATCAGTTAGACTTGGTGATCCTGAGGGTCTTTTCCAGCCTGAATGTTTCTGTGATTCTGTGATAGTTGTGCAGTGCAAGAGAGGGTAGTCTCCAGGACTGCTGCCTTAGGTGTAGCAGAAGGTGGTAAATGGATGGTAAATAAGGTGGAAGAAGATTAGGGTTAAAGTGCCTACTTAATGACAAACAAGATTACACTCAATGCCTGTACCACAATGCTCCTAGAGAATGCTGGGTCCTAGGTTTCCAAAAATCACAAATTTATGACTTAAATAGGTAATTGTGTGTTCTCTCATGCCACACACGGTTCCTAGGCTGGGCTTTTGTAAGTGCACAGGTGTCAGCAAAAGTCTTGGTATGCTTTGAGCTTAGGAGGCATTATACAATGCTCCACACACTGGCAAATCAGATTCTGTCACTCTCTAGGCATTTGGTTCTTCACCTTAACTGTGAATAAGTTACATCGCCAATTTAGGGGTGACAAGTTTCACAGTAAGAGACTTCTGTGCCTCCTAAAGTTAGAAGTGATGTGTACGTGCATGGAAAGCTCTCTGGATGTAATAAAGTGCACAGATTTATATGTATGTGTGCATATATATGTGTGTGTGTATGTCTATGCCATGTATAGTATTCTTGAACACTGGATAAGAGATAAGAGAAAAGCCATCCTGTCCCACATGTATGAGTTTATGTGAAATAAGGGACTCTGCTGTAATAATTCCATCACTACATTTGCAAGTTAGCACCTTTATTGAGAGACATAAAGAAATAGGATTGCATGGGGAAATACAGTGTCTTCTCACACAGCAGTATGTTTTTCACAGTATCTTCTTCACAACATCTTCTTCACACAGCAGTGTGCCCAGGTGGTATGGAAGACTGATGGCATCTTGGCTTGTATTAGGAATAGTGTGTCCAGCAGGCCTAGGGATGTGATTATGCCCCTGTACTCAGCACTGGTGAGACCTCACCTCGAGCACTTTGTGCAGCTCTGGGCCTCTCAGTGCAGAAAAGATATAGAGGTGCTAGAGCAGGTCCAGAAGAGAGTGACGAGACTGGTGAGGGGGCTGCAGGGAAAGTCTGATGAGGAAGGGCTGAGGGAGCTGGGGTTGTTTAGCCTGAAGCAGAGGAGATTCAGGGGGACTTTATCACACTCTACAACTACCTGAAGGGAAATTAGAGTGAGGTGGGGATCAGGCTCTTCTCACAGGCAGCTTGTGACAGGACAAGAGGGCATGGCTTGAAGCTGAGCCAGGGGAGGTTTAGCTTGGATATTAGGCATCACTTCCTCACAGAAAGGGTGATTAGACACTGGAATGGACTGCCCAGGGAGATGCTGGAGTTGCTGCCCCTGGAGATGTTTAAGGAAAGATTGGATGTGACACTTAGTGACATGGTCTGCTCAGTGTGGTGGTGTTAGGTCACAGGCTGGGCTTGGTGATCTCAGAAGTCTATTTCAGCCTTGATAATTCTGTGATTCTGGTATATGTATATATATATTCTGTGACATACATACATACATATATATATATATACACGCACTGATACATTCTTCTTTTAATGATGGCTTTGAGGTGTTTAAGGAAGGATTGGATGTGGCACTTGGTGACATGGTCTGCTCAGTATGGTGGTGTTTGTTCACAGGCTGGGCTTGAGGATCTCTGAGGTCTGTTCCAGCTTCAATAATTCTGTGACATATATCTCTATCATCTATATCTATCTACAGAAATTCTTTGATATATGTAGATATGTAAACACTGCTACTTTGTTCTTTTAATGACATCTTTGAGGTGTTTAAGGAAGGATTGAATGTGGCACTGGAAGTGTTTAAGCAAAGATTGGATGTGGCACTTGGTGACATGGTCTGCTCAGTGTGGTGGTGTTTGTTCACAGGCTGGGCTTGAGGATCTGGATGAGGGCATCGAGTCAGTCATCAGCAAGTTTGCAGATGACACTAAGCTGGGGGCAGATGTGACTGAGTTGGAGGGCAGAAGGGCTCTGCAGCGGGACCTTGACCGCCTGGACAGATGGGCAGAGTCCAATGGGATGGCATTCAATGGCTCCAAGTGCAGGGTGCTGCACTTTGGCCACAACAACCCCATGCAGAGATACAGGCTGGGGTCGGAGTGGCTGGAGAGCAGCCAGACAGAGAGGGATCTGGGGGTGCTGATTGATACCCGCCTGAACATGAGCCAGCAGTGTGCCCAGGTGGCCAAGAGAGCCAATGGCATCCTGGCCTGCATCAGGAATGGTGTGGCCAGCAGGAGCAGGGAGGTCATTCTGCCCCTGTACTCTGCACTGGTTAGACCACACCTTGAGTACTGTGTTCAGTTCTGGGCCCCCCAGTTTAGAAGGGACATTGAGATGCTTGAGCGTGTCCAGAGAAGGGCAACGAGGCTGGTGAGAGGCCTCGAGCACAGCCCTACGAGGAGAGGCTGAGGGAGTTGGGATTGTTTAGCCTGGAGAAGAGGAGGCTCAGGGGTGACCTTATTGCTGTCTACAACTACCTGAGGGGTGGTTGTGGCCAGGGGGAGGTTGCTCTCTTCTCTCAGGTGGCCAGCACCAGAACGAGAGGGC
The DNA here is from genome assembly GCA_013400475.1 of Tricholaema leucomelas. NCBI lineage: Eukaryota > Metazoa > Chordata > Aves > Piciformes > Lybiidae > Tricholaema lacrymosa > Tricholaema leucomelas. The sequence continues at coordinate 615,419 of WAAF01000687.1, read as the reverse complement.
ACAGCCTCAGGCTGCGCCGGGGGAAGTTTAGGCTTGAGGTGAGGAGAAAATTCTTCACTGAGAGAGTCATTGGCTACTGGAATGGGCTGCCCAGGGAGGTGGTGGAGTCGCCGTCCCTGGAGCTGTTCAAGGCAGGATTGGACGTGGCACTTGGTGCCATGGTCTAGCCTTGAGCTCTGTGGTAAAGGGTTGGACTTGATGATCTGTGAGGTCTCTTCCAACCTTGGTGATACTGTGAGACTGTGATCTCAGAGGTCTATTCCAGCCTCAAAAATTCTGTGATTCTGTGATTGTCAACACCAGAGGGAGCCCATCCGGGCTATCATGCTCTTAGTGGCAGTGGGAGTGTGCTTTATACTAAGCCCATCCTCCAAACATTTCTTTCCCCCACCCCGTCTTGTGTTTGTGAGCTTGTGCACAAACAGACATGCGTACCGAGGTTGTATCAATCACCACAGATCCACACCACTTACGTGTGTGTGTAACCCCAGTTGTGTGATGTAGTGTACTTTATGCTTTTTTTTTGTTTTGTTTTGATTTGGTTATTTAATTCATAATTCAGTTGAGATCTAAGATATAAATGCTAAGTAGTTTTTTGGCTTGATGTCATGCAAAGTTTTAACACAATGCTTTTGCTTATGGCCTCTGGCCAATGTGTATGCCTTGCACGTCATTTGTGGATGCTCTCAGGAAAGAATGTGCAGAATTGCATTTATTTTTTGGCATTATGAGTTGTATGAAAGCTACTTTAAAGCTTATTCTGGGCCAGCTTCTCAAAAAAAAAGAAAGAAAAAAAATAATACTACTTGAATTTTATTAACAAGAGTTTAAACAGAGCTGGTTTATGTTACCGTTACATTTTACAATGGAGGGGGCAACATACTGGCCATCAGAAGTCAAACTCATCTTCTGCTTCCAAACAAATGTCTGAGTTACAGGTATGTTGAAAGCTTCTCCTCCTGTTGAGCTCAATTGTTTCTGACAGCAATCACACCACAAGTTATGAATGATTCTATGAGCAGTGTGCAACTCAGGTAGTTGGAAGTTTTGGTGTGGATTTCAAAGGAAGCAGGAGGAAATGTGACTGTGGAGCACTGTGCATTCAAAATCTACATGGATTTTGAATCACTAAGTCTGGAAAGGGACTTTAAGATTACTGAGTCCAAACCCAGCTGCCATGACCACTAAACCATGTCCTGAATCACTACACTGAATCACTATTTTTACACATTTAGAGTCATAGAATCAGTCAAGGTTGGAAGGGACCACAAGGATCATCTAGTTCCAACCCCCCCTGCCATGGGCAGGGACACCTCATACTACATCAGGTTGTCTAGAGCCTCATCCAGCCTGGCCTTGAACACCCCAGGGATGGGGTTTCCACCACCTCCCTGGGCAACTCATTTGAGACTCTCACCACTCTCACAGTGAAGAACTTCTTCCAAACATCCAGTCTGAATCTACCCATTTCTAGCTTTGTTCCATTCCCCCTAGTCCTATCACTACCTGATATCCTATAAAGTCCCTCCCCAGCTTGCTGGTAGGCCCCCTTAAGATACTGAAAGGCTACAATAAGGTCACCTCAGGGCCTTCTATACTCCAGACTAACAGCCCCAACTCCCTCCCAACTTCTTGAACACCTCCAGGGATGGTGACTCCACTGCCTCCCTGGGGAGCCTCTTCCAATGCCTCACCACTCTCTCAGTAAAGAAGTTTTTCCTAATGTCCAATCTAAATCTCCCCTGGCACAACTTAAATCCATTTCCTCTTGTCCTAAGTATGCATTCTGCAGGTGTGGGCTTCATTTTCACTCTCTGAAGTGTTCCTGTGTGATCTGCTTAGGTGATCCTGCTCTGGCAGGGCAGTTGGACTGGATGACCTTTGGAGGTCCTTTCCAGCCCCTGACATTCTGTGATTCTGTGAAATGCCTGGCTTCACAAGAAAACTGGGTTTAGCAACTGCTTTTTCTGCATACAGATTGAATATCCCAGCAGTTCAGAGGGGAGATGGCTGGAGGGCTAAATGTCTTGGCTGCCTGCAGTGTAAAACAAAGTTAATCCACATTCAGTGCCCGACAGCTAGCGCTTAGGAAAGGAGATGTAAGCCTCAGTCTGGACATAACTTCTCCATTTCAGAAGTTTTTTCCAGACTGCATGGCAGCTGCTGGCTTGTTCCTGCCACAATCGATGGCACCATGAGTGCATTCATTGCTGAGAAACTATGATGCATGGGCTAAAAACAGAGGGAATTTTGGGGTAAAAGGGGCAAGTGTTAGACCAGTTGGCCCTCACAGCTTTGTCCTGGATATCTCTTGTCTAGAAAAAGAAGAATTACACAGGATCTTTGTGTAAAAGCTGTGTGATGTCCCTCTATTCACAACCCAAAGTGAGCAGCACCTTCTCATCTTCAGATTTTGGCTTGCTCAAAGGAACATTGCTGTAAAATATAGCAGAGAGAGGCTGCTCTAATTTACAGCTGTCTACAGTCTTCTTAGCAACCAGCAGGCAGGACTTCTAGCTTTCCCATATGTGTTTCTTCCTTCTTCCAATCCAGCCCTTGGCAGAAACTAAGGCTTAAAAGAAAGAAAAGGAATGGCTTGAAGTGATACTATTCAGAGTCAGTTTGTTCTCCCTCGAGAAGCCTAGGGAGACCACCGAAGAAAGGAAGACTAATGAGAGTACCAACTTAGTCTGGTGACATTGATATGATAATTACCTGTAAAACCACAAGAAACATTGACAGCTGAGAAAGACAGTGAATAACATATGAAATGAATTGTCCTTTGGACACAGGGAGTGATGAAAGGCACTGGAGAAGTGTGGACTATTTCACAGAATCACAGAATCTTACAGGTTGGAAGGGTCCTCCAGAGATCATCGAGTCCAACCTTCCTGCCAAGGCAGGATCCCCTAGGGTAGTTTGCACAGGAATGCATCCAAGCAGGTTTTGAAAGTCTGCAGAGAAGGAGACTCCACAACCTCTCTTGGCAGCCTGTTCCAGTGCTTTGTCACCCACACTCTAAAGAAATTTCTCCTCATGTTGAGGTGAAACCTTCTATGGTCAAGTTTGTAGCTGTTGCTCCTTGTCTTATTGCTGCTGACCACCATAGCTACTATCTACCAGTACCCCCAGGTCCCTTTCTTCCTGGCTGTTCTCAGCCACTCTATCCCCAGCCTGTAGTGCTGCTTGGGGTTGTTGTGGCCAGAGTGTAGAACCCTGCACTTGGCCTTGTTCAGTCTCATCCCATTGGCCTCTGCCCACCCATCCAGCCTGTCAAGGTCCCTCTGCAGGGCTCTCCTACCCTCCAACAGATCAAGGCCTGCTCTTAGCTTGTAAGTTCTTGGAGCAGACAGTTTAAAATTTTCTAAGGAGTTCAGTGCTGAGCACTTTGCAATGTCTTTCAAGAAACAGAGACTTCAGTCAAAGGAAGACTGGGGAAATCTCATCAGTGAAGGATTTAAAGGACCTGTTGAATAAGCAATACCGGAATGAAACAGAGGTTATTGAATCTGTACCTAGGCAGGGAAAGAGGCAAATGATCTCTGGATAACCCTCTGAATCGTTTTCTATCATTCTAAACTGTAACTAAGGAGTTAAATAGTGTATTTCCTTTTAAGTGGCAGAATTTCTAGGGCTTGGTAGCATAACTAAAAATCTGTTTGGAGTTGCATCATTTTGCTGCATTGCATTTTCTTTTTTAAACGTTTTTTGAGTAGCTGCTGAAAAGAACTTTTCTTGTTATGTTGTTCTGTAGTGGTGCTGTTGCCACCTTCATTAAATACTCTGGCATTTTGCTGAAGTATTAACCTTTGGTAATCAAATGCAAAACAGCAGAGGTCTTGCTCTCACTTAAGCTTTGCCGTTCTTTACCAGGCACTTGCATGATTAGCAGCTTGGCAACACAATCTGAGAAGGTCTGAAAGCCTCTCAAATCTACAGAAGCAGTGCTAAACCACAACTTTGGAGACTTTGATATGACACAAACAGCATAAAAGTTGAGCACATAAACAGCCTTCAAGACCTTTTGCATGAGAGTTCAGGTCATATTAAATCAGAGCAGGCCAGAGAGAGAGGATGTACTGACCATTACCAGAAGGGAGTTAACAAGTGATGAAGTCAGGAATGCGCTGATGTCTTTAAGCTGAATGAGTGGGATAAAGTGTGGGAAGTCACAGCTTAGTAAAGACGAAGCCCCTGTTGGGTTAATTAATTGAGGTGGGATGCCTGCACATTGAAGGGAGGAAAGGAGCTTCATTTGGTGTATGTCTAAGTTTCAAGAAGCAGGCACAAAGGATTGCAGAGCTAGGGGAAGGACGGGAAAAGTGTTTGGTACAGCTCAAACTGGCATGGAGCCAAAGAAACTTGTCAGCTATTTGTGAAAATAGGCTGCAGCTGCTAGGGCTAGGGAGTGCTTCACTGTGTAAGCAGCACACTCTGTCTGAGTGAGACCCCACACTGACTGTCCCCACAGTTTTTGACAGGGCTGTCTGCTGCAGGTCAGATTTCACACATGGGACTGGTTTTCATGAAATGAAATGACACACAATAGGCTTCTCATACCACAGCATCTCCCCCTGGCCTGACAATGCTAGCAGAAGGGACCCAGTGAGATTTTGAGGACAAGCTCTACCTGCCTGTTCCTCTGTGTTCACAGAATACATCTCCTCTCCCTGACTTCTGGCTCCACAGCAACATCCAGGTAAGCTGTTTCCCATTAATGGCAAAGCAAACGAGTTAATTTCACCATAAGCTCTGTGCCCCCATATCAAGGAGGAGCAGAGACAACAGATCTGTTTGATCAAGAAGCAGTGGTGATTCACCTTGCACTCAAGGTCTACACTCAACCCTTGTTTGTTTAGCTTTCTTTTGGTCCTGTACTGTTTCTCCTTCCTCCTCTTTCCTTTTTCCTTTGTAAATATTTGTAAAGTTTACACTGGTAAACCTTTATCCCAAAGTTGAATTTTCCTGCTAAGTCTGGGGGAAGAGAGTATTTTTAGACCCAGTTTATATGAAAAATCTGACTGCATAAATACATATTTCAAAATCAACCTGTCCACAGGACCCCTCATAGAATCATAGAATCAGCCAGGTTGGAAGAGACCTCCAAGATCATCCAGTCCAACCTATCGCCCAGCCCTGTCCAGTCAACCAGACCATGGCACCAAGTGCCTCATCCAGGCTTTTCTTGAACACCTCCAGGGACAGCGACTCCACCACCTCCCTGGGCAGCCCATTCCAATGCCAATCACTCTCTCTGGCAACAGCTTCCTCCTAACATCCAGCCTAGACCTCCCCTGGCACAACTTGAGACTGTGTCCCTTTGTTCTGTTGCTGGTTGCCTGGCAGAAGAGACCAACCCCCACCTGGCTACAACCTCCTTTTCAGCTTCACCATCCAGAATATACTACAGATCGTCCACCTTCAGAAAGGATAATGTAGTATTTGGGAGAAAAGGATAATTTTGGGAGAGGAGACCAAAAAATCAGCAAGATTTTTGGAGCTTTTCTTGCATGTTTGCATAATATCTGAAAAACAAAAGACTATCAGATGTCATGACTGACATTCAACAATTTCATGTTGTAATACTCATAGCTGTTAATATTCAATCTTTTGTATTTATAGGTACTTTAGGATGAAAATATTATGCTGGGAAAGTTCCAGTATGTTGTCCTGGCCTCTTAGTGCCATGGTCTAGTTGATTGGATAGGCCTGGGTGATAGGTTGGACTGGATGATCTTGAAGGTGTCTTCCAACCTAGTTGATTCTATAATTCTATGATTCTAAAGCACCAGTTTTGTATTCCTTCCTTTCAAAAATGTCTGATGATTTTGAAGAGGAAAAAGAAAAGGGAAGAGTTATGGATTAATTTTGTGGGTTTAATACCGTGGTGTAGTCCAAGATATTAAGGTAAAGCAGCATCAAAGCTAATTAAAAACTTTGTTATCTCTACATAGCATTCATACATGTAGTGTAAGGCTGGAGACCTTACACTGTGTTCTCCATGGATAGCCATGCCATCCTAAAGGAATGGAAGTGTTCTCCATGGATAGCCATGCCATCCTAAAGGCTTCCACCTCTTGGGTGCCCTTGTGAGCAGTTAGTGGAGAATGAACAAATTGTGCTGAAGGAAAGGATCATTTTTTCCTGTTCTAAAATACAAAGCAAGCATAAAGTAAATCAAAAGGGGAATTACATGTCACTGTTCTTCATTTTGGAGCTTTTTATGAGCAATTTACACAATCCTAAGTCAGGAACTTTACAGACTGTGGAGATGAGTCCTGGCACTGAAGCCTCAGCTGAGGTGTATCATAGTACCTGATTTACACCAGCTGAATGTCCTTAGTTTTGGATGGTACTCAGATGTTTCACCTCAACCCTATGTCTGGCCCTGAATGCTACTTTGTAAATTTATAAACTTATCTAAATCTGATTAATGGCGTTTCCACATGCCCATCATCGAACATATTTGTTCTCTCTTTCAAACCTGCTCAAGGTGGAGGAGGGGAAAATCCAGAAGGGTTTTCCAGCTAGTCTGCCACAGGGCACAGTCAGGCAAATGTGGCTAGAGCTCCTCTGCTCAGCTTTAGAATGGAGAAATAAAGGACACTCAATGCAGAAGCTTAAGAAAGTGAAAATGTTTCTTTTATTTCATTTTCCTCCCTCTCCCTTTCTCTTTCTCCCTTTCTCTCTTCCTCTCTCTCTCTCTCTCTCCCTCTCTCTCTCCCCTCTTTCCTCTCTCTCCCTCTCTTTCTCCCTCTCTCTCTCCCCCCCTTTCCCCTTCTCTTTCTCCTCCTCTCTCTCCCTCTCTTTCTTCCTCTCTCTCTCTTTCTCCCTCTCTCTCGCTTTCTCCCTTTCTCCCTCTCCCTCTCTCTCCTTCTTTCTCCCTTTCTTTCTCTCTCTCTCTCCCTTTCTCTCTCTCCTTCTTTCTCCC
>WAAF01000687.1:503951-600603 GCA_013400475.1 Tricholaema leucomelas | reverse complement strand
TTGAACGTGTCCAGAGAAGGGCAACGAGGCTGGGGAGAGGCCTCGAGCACAGCCCTACGAGGAGAGGCTGAGGGAGCTGGGATTGTTTAGCCTGGAGAAGAGGAGGCTCAGGGGTGACCTTATTGCTGTCTACAACTACCTGAAGGGTGATTGTGGCCAGGGAGAGGTTGCTCTCTTCTCTCAGGTGGCCAGCGCCAGAACGAGAGGACACAGCCTCAGGCTGCACCGGGGGAAGTTTAGGCTTGAGGTGAGGAGAAAGTTCTTCACTGAGAGAGTCATTGGACACTGGAATGGGCTGCCCAGGGAGGTGGTGGAGTCGCCGTCCCTGGGGCTGTTCAAGACAAGGTTGGACGTGGCACTTGGTGCCATGGTCTAGCCTTGAGCTCTGTGGTAAAGGGTTGGACTTGATGATCTGTGAGGTCTCTTCCAACCTTGGTGATACTGTGAGACTGTGATACTGTGATACAAGCAAGTGAATATCCTCCTGAAGAGTGAGCAGTTGCTATTTACTGTGAAGCTCCATGCATATGTGATTATTTCAGAACACTGTTACCAAAAGAGAACCAGCATTTTCCATCTTTTTATTGACTACAATCAGCATCGCATCAGGTTTTAAACAGTGGGTGCAATTACATTCCTTCTTCACAAGGTAGCCAGCTTGCTCTTATCGACCTTTAAGAAGTAAATACAAGGGCACTAAACAACCTAACAACCTTGAGAAGTGGTTTCACCCCCAGAGAGTCACACTTTAGGGTGGATAACGAGTAAAGAGCTTATCAGAATCTTTGTAGCATACGAGAAACATTTTCCAGAATACCTATAAAACTCGTTAGAGACTAATGACCTTCACTGAAGCCTGATAAGACAGAAGCTGGGGAAAGAGCTGAGAAAAACATGATCCATCAGAGTCATGGAAATCAAGGGCTGGAGTAGAGAAGCACTAAGTATATAGACAGGAAACATTTCTATTTGGAAAAAAGAGTGAAAGGAAAAAACCCTCTTCCTTTCTCACAAGGTGCAGAAAAGAGTCTAAGTTCTTCATGCTGCAAACGTCCAAGGTGAGAGCTTCAGCACTGGATTTTGTAGTCTGTAGGGTACAGCTGTGTTGCTAAGTAAAAGAGGGTATGTGCAGACTTGGGTCTACTCTGTGCTGAGCTCACCTGCTTTGTAGCAAACTGACTACATCCCCGTGACATAAAACTTTCTTATCACTCTAAAATACAAATCTCCTTTTTTATATGCCTTTGAAGTTCAGACATCCAAAATGTTGTGGTGGCCACCTAGCAAGTGTTTTAGAGAATAAAATGTCCCTGAAGTGAAGAGCTGATGCAACTGTAGCAGGGCACAGCCTGTGAGAAAGCTTTCCTGGAGCAGTCTAAACCAAAATTGAGAGATTCAGCAAGTGATTAATCTGTGTGCATGACCAGGGGCCTGCCCTGCCCTCACCTCCCACCCATGGATTAATTCATAGCTTAGTCAATCTTTCAGAGATATCTCATAGCTGAGAGGGCTGCAATAAACTACAGGTTTGGATCTGTAACTGTATAAATCAGAAAGAAGCCTCATGGGTATCTTTGTAGGATAATGGTGTCATGCTAGAAAGGGAACATCTTCATTCAGCCATTCAGCCATTGTGGACATGAGAGACTGCACTGAATGTCATCTTTTTGCAGTGAATATTAGATGTGGGTCTACATGTTAGGCAGAGGGTCAAGGCTGGTGGTGAGGTGACATAACCTCTACAACTTCCTTAAAATAAGGGAAGAGAGGTGGTTTATAGGTCTTGGGCATCTCCCTCTGATGTCAATACAGTAAGAAAGCTTTCTTAACGTTGGTGAAAGAAGTGTAGCACAGAATCACAGAAACAGTCATGCTGCAAAAGCCCCTTAGGATTGCCAAGTCCAACCAATAACCCTGTTCTACAAGGTTCACCCTAAACCATATCCCCAAGCTCCACATCCAAGTGACTTTTAAACACCTCCCTGGGCAGCCCATTCCAGTGTCTAATCATCCTTTCCATGAGGAAGTGCTTCCTAACATCTAACCTAAATCTCCCCTGCCTACTCTTGCTATGAAAACAGGTTTCCTAACGTCCAGGGTATGTTGGGAAGTGGGTAGGAATGCTAGGAACAAAAACTTCTCCTTGTAAAATTAATGAAAATGTAGCAAGTGCAAGGCAGTCATTAGAAGAACAAGGTAGTAGTGTGTGTGTGTATACCACAGAATCACAGAATCATCGAGGCTGAAATAAACTTCTGAGACCATCAAGGGCAGGCTGTGACCTAACACCACCACACTGAGCAGACCATGTCACTAAGTGCCACATCCAATCTTTCCTTAAACACCTCCAGGAACAGTGACTCCACCACCCCCCTGGGCAGCCCATTCCAGTGTCTAATCATCCTTTCCATGAGGAAGTGCTTCCTAACATTCAGCCTGAATCTCCCCTGGCACAGGTTCAGGCCATGCCCTCTTGTCTTGTTGCAAGTTGCCTGGGAGAAGAGCCTGACCCTCACCTGACTACAACCTCCCTTCAGGTAGTTGTAGAGTGTGATAAGGTGCCCCCTGAGTTTCCTCTGCTCCAGGCTGAACACCCCCAGCTCTCTCAGCCTCTCTTCATCAGACTTTCCCTTCAGCCCCTTCCCCAGTCTCATTGCTCTCCTCTGGACCCACTCCAGCCCCTCTGTATCTCTCCTACAGTGAGCGGCCCAGAGCTGCACACATGCTCAAGATGAGACCTCACCAGTGCTGAATACAGGAGCAAAATGACTTCCCTGGTGCTCCTTGCCACACTACTTCTGATACAAACCAAGATACCTTTGGCCTTCCACGCCACCTGGGCACACTGTTGGCTTGTGTCCAGCTGGCTGTCACTCAACACTCCCAGGTCCCTCTCTGCCAGACTGCTTCTGCAGCCACTCATCCCCCAGTCTGTAGCACATCATGGAGTTATTGTGGGCAAAGTGTAAGACCTTATACTTGGCCTTGTGAAACCTCATCCCATTGCCCTCAGTCCATAGACCCAGCCTGTCCAGCTCTCTCTGAAGTGTCTTCCTACCTTCCAGCAGATTGATACTCCTCCCCAGCTTGGTGTCATCTGTCAATCTACTAATGGTAGACTGGATCTCCTCGTCCAAGTCAACAATAAAGATGCTGAATAAAATAAGCATAAAAATGGCAAATTAATAGGATTTAGGAGGCTAAACTTCAAAATTACAAGTAATTTTTCTACTTGCTGTCCCTGGAGGTATTCAAGAAAAGCCTGGATGAGGCACTTAGTGCCATGGCCTAGTTGATGGGACAGGGCTGGGTGATAACTTGGACTGGATGATCTTGGAGGTCTCTTCCAACCTGGTTGATTCTAATTCTAATTCTACTTTTAAATTAAGAAGAAAATCCAACTTGGAATCACTAGTAGATATTTGAGTTGACAGAATTATCAGCTGTGATAAATAGATGACATTGCCCTATATGCTTTGAGGTTTTTCAGCTTCAGAGCTACATTTGGCTTACACATTACACTTTGCCACTGCAAAAGTTACTTTAGTTAGTGTTAATGAAAGCTGTTTTTACTGCAAGCTATCTCTAGAACTGCCCTTTTTTTGTAGCAATGCCAAACTTCACAATACAAGTAGTGGAAACGCAAGGCTGGCACCATTAAGAAGTGATGACATTACACAGAAATGAGATTTCAAAGTCAAGTGTGGGTCATGATGTTGGAAAATTGAAACTGAACAAACCCTCACCTCATCAAGGTTTTATTTACAACCAGTTGCCCCTGCTTTTTCCTGTTTTTCTGTCAGTGGTGCTGACTAGACATAGAGGTACAATGACTTCCCTTGCAGACTGGTGTCCATCAGCATTCTTGTTAGTGAGTGTCCAAATGATGACATTTATTTTCTCAAGTTTCCATTTTCTAGATAGGGAACAACTGAGCCCTTCAGGTATTAATCACAGAATCATAGAAGCACAGAATATTAGGAGCTGGAAGGGACCTCAAACAGCCATCCAGTCCAACTCTCCTGCCAGAGAAGGATCACCTGAAGCAGATCACACAGGAACACATCCAGGCAGCTCTTGAATATCTCCATAGAGGGAGCTTCCACAACCTCCCTGAGCAGCCTCTTCCAGTGTTCTGTCACCGTCACAGGGTAAAAATTTCTCATTGTGTTTCCATGGAACTTCCTATGCCTCAGCTTCCACCCATTGACCCTTGTCCTGTTATTGGACATCACTCAGAAGAGCCTAGCTCCATCCTCTTGCCACTCACCCTTTAAATAGTGATCATGAGGTCAGCCCTCAGTCTCCTCCTCTCCAAGCAGCAGAGCCCCAGCTCCCTCAGCCTCTCCTCCTAAGGAAGATGTTCCACTCCATCACTTTTGTAGCTCTGTACTGGGCTCTTTCAAGCAGTTCCCTGAGGTCCTTCTTGAACTTAGTGGCCCAGAACTGGACACAATATTCCAGATGTGGCCTCACCAGGGCAGAGTAGAGAGTTAGGAGAACCTCTCTTCACCTAAAAGAGACCTCCAAAATCATCCAGTCTAACCTATCCCCAGTGTGTTGCAAAGCCTGGATGAGGCACTTAGTGCCATGGTCTAGTTGATGGATAAGGCTGGGTGCTAGGTTGGACTGGATGATCTTGGAGGTCAACCTGGTTGATTCTATGATTCTGAAAATAAATAAAGAAATAAATAAAACAGTTAATGCGTGACATGAGGGTTGAAGTAATTCTGACCTTCTTCTCCACAAAGAAGATAGCTGTTATACAGTGCAAGCACTGCAGTGAGTGCAGAAGTGCCTTCTATGAGACCTGTGATGCAGTGGCATGTTTTAAAGGGAAAAGTAAAGCATGAATCAGAATTCTTGACTACCAGCATTTGAAGAGGTGATCAATTTTTATGCACTAAAGTTCACTGCTTCGTCAGGTGCTGTTTCATTTATTTAATTGATCTGAGAACAGCCATTTGGCCAAATTCATACTTCTAGCATAATTTCTTGCTATGACATCAGAAAATATATTGCTTAGTTGATTCCTTAGGTTACTTGGGTGTTGGTTTGGAAAATATGTCTTTTGATATTGTTCTAGCTTTGTCCAGCCTACCTGGTGAAGCTTTCCTGCCTGACAAACCTGGTGGCCTTCTATGAACAGGTCACAACATTCATAGGTGAGAGGAGAGAAACTGATGGTGTTTACCTGGACCTCAGCAAGGCCTTTGACACTGTTCTGCACCACATCCTGGTCTCCAAGCTGGTGACACATGGGTTTGATGGGTGGAGAAGCAGATGGATAATGAACAGGCTTGATGGCTACACCCAGAGAGTGGCTGTCAATGGCTCCATGGCCAAGTGGAAGCCAGTGACAAGCAGAGTCCCTCAGGGATCAGTCCTGGGACCAGGCTTGTTCAACATCTTTGTGGGTGCCATGGACAGAGGCATCGAGTGCAGCCTCAGCAAGTTTGCTGAGCACACCAAGCTGTGTGGTGCAGCAGACAGGCTGCAGGGCAGGGATCCATCCAGTGGGACCTGGCAGGCTGCAGAGGTGGGCACAAGCCAACCTCAGGAGGTTCAACAACACCAAGTGCAAGGTCCTGCAGCTGGGTCGAGGCAGTGCCAAGCACAGCCTGATTTAGGGTGTCCCTGCCTATGGCAGGGGGATTGGAACTAGATGATCCTTGTGGTCTCTTCCAACCTTGACTGATTCTATGATTCTAGGTGAAATGAGTTCCTTGTGTGAATCTATATCTAGCAAGAGAAATGGTAAGAATCTTTTGACTAGAAGAAAGGCAAAATTAATTTCTGATGGTTTTAGATGATTACTGCTATAAATAGATTAAATGTGACCTTTTTAATGTTTTACTTATCAAGATATTGAGACTGCAGTTTTTGAAGCTGCTTCATGTCCAAATGCCTGGAAAAGTCTGAATCCTGCTAAAACTTCCTGACCCTATTCGTGGAGATAGCAAAGGGCAGGACTCAGCTTCTGTGTTCAATATATTTATCCCACGCTGTGGCAGCTCCACTGACTCCCACAGAAAGGGTTGCAAAACCTTGTCCAAGTGAGATTTTTGGATATTTTATGGCCATAAATTAGTTGAATCTTCTTTCATTGTTTTCAAATTTCAGGAGTTACTATTGTGCTCAAAAATCTGGCAATTCTGTTTGTATCTGAAGTCCTTCAGAAAGCCTTCAGAACCCTAAACTCTTCCTTCTCCCATTCCACAGCTGGGTCCAGTGACCTCATAACAATCCAGCTTGTTTCCAGGCTGAGAGTGTAATGATGAAAACCATGTTATTAGAAGATAGCCTCTCTTTCCCCCATACCTCTGATATTCATTCAAGGTGGCAGAAAGATCCAAATCATCTTCAAACTCATTTATTCTTGCTTATTGAAGCAGACTTCTCCAGAGTTGCACAGATGATCTGTGAGTATGATCACGTTAAGAATATCTGAGGCTCAAAACCACTGGGAGAACTAAGGGCATGCTCTTGGCCATCGATGAAGTCTACTGAGTGCTTTTCAGGGCACCTTTATATCAGGTGCTGCAGATCCTTCAGCTGGCTACAAGAGAGCTATTATATTACTTAGTGTGATGGTTTGGGTGTGTCCCCCGTCCCCCCCCCCACTTTTAGAAACTGCCCAGACTAGACTCAGTCGGCTCTGGAAATTTGAATGAAGCTTATATTTACAGCTGGCACAATTTACAAGCAGATATTTACAGTGTATACAGTTATAGACAGAAATAGACAAGGTAAAAAAGGTAATACAAACACAATTCCCCTCCCAGAAACCTGAGTCCCCAGGAGGGGCTCTCAACCACCCCTCACCTTCCCCCTACCTCTCTCAACCTTACCCCAGTCCCAAGGAAGAATGGAGGTTTGGCCAAGAGGGTTAAAAAGCAAGGTGAAGCAGCCAAGCAAAGGGGGGAGAGGTTAGAAAGCAAGATGGAGTTCAGCCAGCAGCCTCAGCTTCTCCCCAGCAGGCAAAGCTCCCCAGTGAAGAGAAGCAGCAAGTCCCGTAATCTTTGTTTTGCCTTTCTTCTTTACACATCCCAGCAAGACTGTGAGGGAAGTAGACCTCACCATTGTTTTCATTTTACAGCCTATCATCTAGTTCTTCTCACCAAAACATGCTAGCTAGGCTCAAACTAGCACACTTAGAGCAGTACAGCTCTCTGTAATCACCCTAGATGAACTCCCTGGAGCATATGTTTAACCACAATGGCATGTTTTCTTTAGCTGAGTTTTAGGAGATGTGACTGTGCAGCTTGCAATTCTAGAGCCAGTACAGCCAGCTCCAGGGCATCTCTGTATTGACTGCACATGGAGAAAAAGCTGCTTAGCTTTTTTCTTGTATTAAATATAAAGCAAGTTATAAACACTAAAGATGCTTTTGTAAGTAAGAAATTTGAGAGTCTGAGGAGTGGAGCCAGATGGCTCACTGAGTCCTGATAGATACATACCTTACTCCCTCCTACCTGCTGCCCCTGCAGCACAGCTGCTTGGTCACCGAATTTCACTGAATTTCTTAGATTGGAAAAGACCTTCGAGATCATTGAGTCCAATCATTAGTTTCACACCGACAAGTCCTTGACTAAACCAAATCCCTCAGCACATCTAATCACTATGAATCGCTGTGGTTGGAAAGGAGCACCAGGATCATCCAGTCCAGCCTTCATCCCAGCATCCTTCATCACAAGACCTCAAGTGCCATATCTACTCTTTTTTTAAACACCTCCAAGGATGGCAACTTCACCACCTCTCTGGACAGCCTGTTCCAGTGCCTGACCACCTGCTCAGTAAAGAATATTTCATGGGTCCAGCCCTTGAAAAGTATATGCTTAGGAACAGTGAAGTCTGGATTGCAGATTGGCTTGGTGCTTGCTGCAGAAGGTATGAGGTAATAATTTAATAGAAGAAATCAGCTCTAGAAAGTGCTCTCTAAAAAAGCATTTCCTAGCCTCTGTCCTTTGAAGGGCATGCCCTTACCTGAGCCTAATGTCATGCATGTCCTGTCATGTGAGGACTTACTGGTAAGGCCAACTCAAATGTCAGACAAAAAGTATAACCTTTTTTGGAAAAATGTACTCATACCTTGGTCTAGAGATTTTCTATTAACCCATTCTTGGGGACAACTACCTCCATGAGACTGACAGTGGTGACATGGACAGTGGCACTGAGTGCACCCTCAGCACGTTTGCTGAGCACACCAAGCTGTGTGGTGCAGCAGACAGGCTGGAGGGCAGGGATCCATCCAGAGGGATCTGGACAGGCTGGAGAGGTGGGCACAAGCCAACCTCGTGAGGTTCAACAAGACCAAGGGCACGGTCCTGTGGCTGGGTTGAGGCAATCCCAAGCACAAGTACAAGCTGGCAGTGAGTGGCTGGAGAGCAGCTCTAAGGAGAGGGACTTGGGGGTGCTGTTGGACGAGAAGCTCAACATGAGCCAGCAGTGTGCACTTGCAGCCCAGAAAGCCAACCAAATCCTGAGCTGCATCAGAAGTGTGGCCATCAGGTTGAAGGAGGTGATTCTCCCCCTCTACTCCGCTCTGCTGAGACCTCCACTTGGAATACTGCATCCAGTTCTGGAGCCTCCATTACAAGAAGGATGTGGATGTGCTGGAGCATGTCCAGAGAAGGGCCATGAGGATGATCAGAGGGCTGGAGCAGCACTGCTGTGAGGGCAGACTTTCTGAAAGAGTTGGGGCTGTTCAGTCTGGAGAAGAGGAGGCTCCCAGGTGACCTTCTTGTGGCCTTCCAGTATCTGAAGGGGGCCTAGAACAATGCTGGGGAGGGACATTTTAGGCTATCAGGCAATGACAGGACAAGGGGAATGGAGCAAAGCTGGAGGTGTTTAGGTTTAGACTGGATGCGAGGAGGAAGTTGTTCAGCATGAGAGTGGTGAGAGCCTGGAATGGGTTGCCCAGGGAGGTGGTTGAGGCCCCATTCCTGGAGGTGATTAAGGTCAGACTGGATGAGGCTGTGGCCAGCCTGACCTAGGGTAGGGTGTCCCTGGGCATGGCAGGGAGGTTGGAACTAGATGATCCTTGTGGTCCCTTCCAGCCCTGACTGATTCTATGATTCTATGACAGCAGAGGCTTGACCAAGGTAAAGGTTTCTGGCAGTTCTTTGCAGTAGGTCACAAACTATGCTTGCAGTAGGTCACAAACTATGCTCTCCTGCCACATACCTTCACCCACATTTATGTTTGGGTGCAGCACAGACAATATCAAGGCAAGTAATTTCAAATTAAGACTCGGTCTTCTCTGGCTCTATAGTGTAAGCTCCAAAGCAAAATGTACAGAACACCCACGTAACCCATGGCTTTTAGATCTCAAAGTAAATGTTTTCACATAATCATGGATTGCATCCAAGCAAATGTCTGTAAGATGACATTTCTGGAAGCTTTTGCATCTTTACATTATATTTAGTTTACACAATATACTGTACAACTGGAAAAAAGTGGCCATCTGAGCCAGACCAACAGTTGACCTCTTGTAGAGTGCCTTTGAGAACAGGCTATTTCTTTACCCTCCTCTATGCTAACACCTTTTACATCAGACAATTTCCAAATCAGGAATTTCTTTGAAGTTTCTGGTCTTTCTTCCATAGTTTACTTTTCAAAACATCACAAGGCCAGTGGAATTCTTCTATTCATATGCTGGGGGCCCCCATGCAACCCAGCCTGGATCTGGGTTTCCCTCTCTTTCTCACATCCACCTTATTTTCCTCTCTCTGGGGCAGTCCTGCTCTAGGCTGAGTCATTGGCAGTACCCAGGGTTTCCGGGTGGAGTTGAAACTTAGATCTCCTGGCCCTAACATCACACATCCTTTGTCCTGGAGGCACCATCCACCGTGTTTGTCAACAGAGCTCAGGGCAGCCGTGGTGCTGGAGCACCTTCACTGTAGAGGGAGAGGGGGCATTGGTCCCTGTAAAGGCCTCCAGTTCCACATGAAATTGGTCCAAAAACATTTAGGGGAAGGGAACTAACACATTTCTACTGGAAATGTATCAAAGGGCGCAATCCAGCGCCTTCTATCATCTGGCTCTCTAAGGCTATACATGCTGTTTCCAGGGCTTCTGTCAGTATGAGCTGTGCTCTCTGTGGGATTGCTGTGAGCAGGGCATGACAGGGGAGAATAATTTGCTTTTGAGTGCTTTCGAATATCCCGTGGAGCCTGATCCAAAGCCCACTGCAGGTATTGACAGTTCAGCTGCAGGGAGTTTAATATTCTTTGGATCAGATTCCCATATCAGCAAAAGCTTTGGGTTTTTGGGGTTTTCTGCCACTATTTTTACAGAAACTGCTTGATGCTATCTGGGAAGGTTGGGAAATATCTCCATTCCCTGAGAATAGGTGAAGGAGGGTTTTTTTTTTCTCTTTTGTTTTAACATGTTGTGAAACTGCAATATGAGAGAGATGTGAAGGTGGTGGAGGGGGTCCAGAGGAGGGCCACAAAGTGGGGAAGGGCCTGGAGAGTAAATCTGATGAGTGACTGGGGGAGCTGGGGCTGGTTACCTTGTAAAAGAGGAGGCTGAGAGAAGATCTCATTGCTGTCTACAACTATCTGAAGGGACATTGTGGAGAGGCTGGTACTGGCCTCTTATCACAGGTAATTGGAGACAGAACAAGGGAGAATGGCCTCAAGCTGAGGCTGGGTAGGTGGACATTAAGAAAAAGTTTTTCATGGGGAGAGTGGTCAAGCACTGGAATGAGCTGCCCAGGGAGGTAGTTGAGTCACCAACTCATTTGGGTCATTTGGATATGGTGCTTAGGGATATGGTTTAAGGTGAATCTTGTAGAGTAGGGCTATAGGTTTCACTTGGTGATCCTGAGGGTCTTTTCCAACCTGGATGTTTGTGTGATTCTGTGAACTTCAAAGATGCCAGAAGAGTGAGGTCTTTCTCTGGTCAGGTATCCCAAAGTGCAGCTTTTATTTATTTAAACTTCCCTCTCTGGCTTTTAATTTTCCCTATATTTCCCAAATATAGTGTTCAGCTAGAGACAGGTGGAGCAGAGATCTCATTTTCAGTTCTTTGTTTATTTGGGTGCTTGTTTTGGTTTTGTTTTGTTGGTGTTTTTTTTTTCCCATGCAGTACTCCCTATTTGCACAAGACATGATGCCTCTCCAATGAGAACTGTAACTTCTTTTGGACAAAGGAGGAAGAGAACAACCAGTAGAAAAGGTGAGTGAGACAGCAAGTAGCAGATATAAGAAGGTGAATGACAAGTAGATTTATAAGAATTTAACTTCAGTGCTTCTCAAATTAAGATGGTAGAGGTGCAAATGTGGATGGATACACAGCTGCAGATGCAATGGAGCTGGATGCAGAGTGTGGGGTTTTTAAATGGGTATCTACATGAGGCTTTCACATACATTATATTCATTTTTTCATGGCTGCAAACTGATACTTTCCAATAGGAGTCCTTGTTTTGTCCTGTGTCAGACACAGCTACTCATACCATACCTGGAGTGGCTTGTGGGTCAGGGTCCCAGGAAGCAAGGTATCGGTTGTGCACATCCCCATCCAAGGAGCAATGGCACAGAATCCCTAAAGCCAGCTGATCCAGATGCGTAAACCCGAGCATATGTTCAAGTGTTTAATGCCTCAGTTATGGATGTTGTGGATGCTCCTTCCCTGGAGCTGTTCAAGGCCAGGCTGGATAAGGCCTTGAGCGACCTGTTCTAGTGGGAGGTGTCCCTGCCTATGGCAGGGGGTTGGAACTGGATGATCTCTGAGGGCACTCCCAACCTGAATCATTCTGTGATTCTATGATTCTGTGATTCTATGAGCTCAGGACAGGGGTGGATTAATGAAGATCTGAGCTTTGTAAAGGGTAGAAGTGTAGTCTGGATGCTAATGGCATCCAGGCCTCACCTGGTCTAATGCGTGCAGGTGTAGGTCTAGAAACCTCTCTTAGTCTTGTGCAGTTAAGTAAATTGGTACAATCAATCCTGAAATGCAGCCCTCTGTCCCCAGCAGGACAAACCAGAAGTGAACGCTTGTGCTGCTTCTTTACACGCTCCAGCTGCGCAGGTAGAGAAGCTCCAGGAGCGGCCAAGAGAAAGATATGTGTTGTGAAGTGGATTCTTCACTGGCCCATAAGAGACAAGGTCAGACATCAGCCTTCTCCTCAGGAAAAGCACAGTGCAATTTATTTTCTTGACTTAGCTATTTCCATGAAACTTGAAGGATTTTCTATTCGATTTTATTTTTTCATTGGTGAGGCTGTTGCTGTCCAGTCATAGTTTTTAAGAAGTGATCAAGGTGTTCAACAGCTAAGGGCAAGGAGCTGGGCAGAGGTGCAAGGAGCTGGGCAGAGGAGGGAAGAGCAACCTGTGGCATGATGCTGAAAACCTTTTCTTTTTAGAAAGGCTGGCCAAAAAAAAACGGACTTCAGTGTCCCTGCTTAAAGTCATAGAATCAACCAGGTTGGAAGAGACCTCCAAGATCGTCCAGTCCAACCTAACACCCAGCCCTATCCAGTCAACCAGACCATGGCACTAAGTGCCTCATCCAGGCTTTTCTTGAACACCTCCGGGGTTGGTGACTCCACCACCTCTGGGCAGCCCATTCCAATAGCAAATCATTCTCTCTGTGAAGAACTTCCTCCTACCTCCTTCCTAGCATTGCTCCCAGCAAATAAGCCCACTCCAGCAAGGGTTAAAACAATAATTAGGTAATTTCTGCTCCAGTAAAGGTGGAAATCAAAGATATGTCCTTCAAAGAGAGCACCACTGAGATACAATGTTAGTGACACTGGTCTTAGTCAAGACAGAACTTTCGAGATGGAATATACACAAGCTGCCCCATAAACTAATAAAGCTGCATGGCTTTATGCACCATGATTACTCTTTGCTACATCCCAGGAATCAGAAGTGGGGGGTAGGGGGAAGGTGAAGCTTCTCTTCAATCTGTTTCTCGCTGTAAGTGAACACTGAACAGCAAAGTAAAGCAGTTAACAGCCTTTAAAATGGGCTTAAAAACGTGAAAATAGTGGGGGTGCTTTTTAAAGCCTTCAGGAGGAGGCTCTTTAGGGGAAACTCAAAACTAAACAAAAACTACCAACAATTTGGAGTAGAGTCAGAAAATCTTATGAGAGTGCTCTGCAGCAATGACACATATCTGCAGTATTTGTTAACCGAAAGAACGATGTGATAAATTTTAATCGCAAGGGACCAGGCTTTGTGGGAAGTGCCTAATACACAGACATCCTTTATAGGTTTCCAGTTATGACCTATGCCTGAAAGACATTTTAATGATAACTACGAAAAGTAGATGGATTGTCTTCCCAGAGTGTTGAAGGTCCTGTTTGTTGTCATCCGCAGCTTCTACAAAGACCAGAGATTTTCAAAGGTACTCTTCTGTCCTGCTATCAGCTTGCAATACCATAAGGATGGGACTATCTAAGATAAAACATGCCAGAGACATGTACTCCTCAGGATTTCCTGTGGGAGTCTGACCAAAAGAAGGCAATATTAATAAATATAAATTCTGGAACATTATTATCACCAGAACCCTGTCATGTAGTTCACCCTTGAATTCTTATAACCCCTCTGCTTTTCTCAGGCAGTTCAAGCATTTAACTGCAACTGGTCAAAGTGTTAGACCTCCTCACTGGGACAATTGTTTTCAATTACATTAAAGGCTCAAAGACTTTGATGGACATGCCAAAGCAAGGAGTTGAGCTTGCTGAATGCTTTAACTCTTTGAACTCATGTGGGATCTGCGTGTCCCCCTGCTCTTGAAACTTGAAAAATAGATGCAATCTGGAAACAGATTGGTGCCAAAAATATGTAAGAGTCCTCCCTTTGAGGATGTTGTTGCCTTTTGTATTTTCATTTTCTTTCATAACAAACACATTGTTTTTCTTGAGGAGGATGAATTAGGCTGGAGAACGAAGCACCAGGCAACCATAACCTTCATGAAATATCTAAAGTGAGTTCACCTATGTGTGCAATCTTCAGAGTTAGCTTTTTGGTTTGTGCTCCTCACTAGGGGCAGAGAAGTGGAAGCGTCAGTGCATGGCAGTCGGATTACTGCACCTACAGGGAAAAAGAGAGTAAGAAAAGAATCATCACAAAATTCTGAGCTTGTGGGATTTTTTTGGCCATAACCAAGTACGCTGTGCAGCACAGCATGTGATACCATTCTGCCCACAGGAACCTCCAGGGCATCTTCAAGATTTGTTTTTTCAGAAGTTGTGCTGAAACGTTACCATTACACAAGTGTTTGGGCACTCTGCCTCTACAGACTACCAGCCTGGCTGTTTGAGAAATTCAGCAGAATGTTAGTTCTGTAGTAGTCCTGCCTTATACTGTGCTCCTATTAATGCAGTGGCAGTATCACAGAAGCACAGAATGTCAGGAGCTTCAAGGGACCTCGAATGCTCAACCAAACCACCCCCCCTGCCAGAGCAGGATCACCTAGACCAGATCACATAGGAACTCATTGAGGCAGGTTTTGAATATCTCCAAAGAGGGAGACTTCACAACCCCCCTGGGCAGCCTCTTCCAGAGTTCTGCCACCCTCGCAGGGTAAAAATTCCTCCTCATGTTTACATGAAACTTCCTATGCCTCAGCTTCACTCATTGCCCCTTGTCCTGTCATTGGGCAGCACCCAGCAGAGCCTGGCTCCAGCCTCTTGGCACTCACCCTTTACATCTTTATAAACATTCATGAGGTCACCTCTTAGTCTCCTCTCCAAGCAGCACAGCCCCAGCTCCCTCAGTCTCTCCTTGTAAGAGAGATGTTCTCTTCCCTTACAGTGATCTTGAGTGTTTCAAGATGGTTTCCACCAAGTCCTGCTGTGTCCACTTCCTTTCAAGTGGACACAGTTCAAGTGTCCTGCAGGACAAATCACAAAAGGCAAATAAATAGTTCACATCCAGTCATGCTTACTCGGTGGAACAGTAGCTCCTAGACAGGAAACACGGTTTAAAAGACAGATATGAGTGGGTGGATCACACTCTACTATTGTATCTCAGCTTTGTTGAGAATATTTTTCTTCATAATTTAGTAGGAAAGAGCTGATTACATCTCTGCACAAGCATATTTGCAACAGACTTTGTCCTGCTCATTCCACATGGAAAACTAGAGCTGCCTTTCAGGCAATGTGGCATTTTTTTGCTATGCAGATTAGACTGTGCTGTTCTTTTTGACAGAATGAGCAGCAGAAAGCAACTAAAAGCTTAGCTCTAAATAAATATAATACACACAAATGCTTTCAGAAAGGAGCTGTCAGGAGTTTTGCTTTCACAAAGATCCTATGAACTCTCTAAAACATAAACAATGCCTCATAATGAAACGCTGTTGTTTCAAAGCTGACATCACATCTGACTCAAAGCATGACTTTTGATTGGGATTAAATGCAGTTTATTTGCAGGCTTTAGTAGAACTGCTGCATTATCTAGAGCACCAGATAAACATAACAAACATAACCTTTATCTTGCAACTAAAAACGCTGATAGGCATAATTTAGATAGTTAAGAAATATCTTTCTTTCCTAAATCCTTTCTATTATGCGTTTGAGAGAGTTTTGTGTATGGAAAGGCCTCTGTCATGCTTGCTAAGATGATCAGAGTAGGAAGGCCCTGCAGAGGGACCTGGACAGGCTGGGGTGATGGGTTGAGGCCAATTGCATGAGGTTTAACAAGGCCAAGTGTCATGCACTTTGGCCACAACAACCCCCAGCAGCCCTACAGGCTGGGGGAGGAGTGGCTGGAGAGCTGCCTGGCGGAAAGAGATCATTTTGGTTGGAAGAGACCTTTAAGATCATCAAGTCTAACCATGAACCCAGCACTGCCAAGTTACCACTAAGCCATGTCCCTCAACACCACATCTACACAGCTATTCCATCACTCCAGGGACAGGGATTTCACTATGGGCCTGAGCAGCCTGGTTCAGGGTTTGACAACCCTTTGGAGGAAGAATTTTTTCCCAATATGCAAACTAAACCTTCCCTGGGACAACTTTTGACTGTTTTGTCNTACTGAACAGGCACTCAGGCACTGGAACAGGCTGCCCAGGGAGGTGGTGGAGTCGCCATCTCTGGAGGAGTTTAAAAGGAGAGTGGATGTGGTGCTTGAGGCTATGGTCTGGTGATGAAGGATGCTGGGATGAAGGTTGGACTGGATGATCCTGGTGAACCTTTCCAACTATAGAAATTTATAGTGATTAGATGTTGTGCTGAGGGATTTGGTTTAGTCAAGAACTTTTCAGTGTTTCAGCCCTCAGTCTCCTCCTCTCCAAGCTAAAGAGCCCCAGCTCACTCAGCCTCTCTCTATAAGGAAGATGTTCCACTCCCTTCATCATTTTCGTGTCTCTGTGCTGGACTCTTTCAAGGAGTTCCCTGAGGTCCTTCTGGAATGAGTGGCCCAGAACTGTACACAATATTCCAGGTGTGGCCTCTTCAGGGCAGAGTAGAGAGGGAGAAGAGCTTCTCTTGACCTACTAACTACACCTCTTCTAATCCACCCCAGAAGGGCATTGGCCTTCTTGTTGCTGAATTATGAATTAGTAATGAATCCTCATAATTAAATAAGAATTATATTAGAAGTGAATACTTTAAAGCAACACATGAAATCTTTACTTCTCTGACCTTTAGTGTGCACAGACTGCAATTAAATGTTGTTAAATCTGGGATTGCTTCAAAAAAATCATTCAAAGTATTCCTCCCAAGAAAGAGCCTAACTGTATCTAAATTGCTTATTGAATGCTCAGAAGGAAAGAAAAGCTCTAAAATTCATTGTCTAGATAGATTCTACTGGCTGCTTTTATTTATTTACTCTTTGTTAAATCACAGAATCAACCAGGTTGGAAGAGACCTCCAAGATCATCCAGTCCAACCTAGCACCCAGCCCTAGCCAATCAACCAGACCATGGCACTGAGTGTCTCATCCAGGCTTTTCTTGAACACCTCCAGGGACTGCGACTCCACCACCTCCCTGGGCAGCCCATTCCAATGCCAATCACTCTCTCTGGCAACAACTTCCTCCTAACATCCAGCCTAGACCTCCCCCAGCACAACTTGAGGCTGTGTCCCATTGTTCTGTTGCTGGTTGCCTGGGAGAAGAGACCAACCCCACCTGGCTACAGCCTCCCTTCAGGTAGTTGTAGACAGCAATGAGGTCTGCCCTGAGCCTCCTCTTCTGCAGGCTGCACACCCCCAGCTCCCTCAGCCTCTCCTCACAGGGTTTGTTTTCCAGGCCCCTCACCAGCCTTGTTGCCCTTCTCTGGACACCTTCCAGCACCTCAACATCTCTCTTGAATTGAGGAGCCCAGAACTGGACACAGCACTCAAGGTGTGGCCTGAGCAGTGCTGAGCACAGGGGCAGAAGAACCTCCCTTGTCCTGCTGCCCACACTGCTCCTGAGCCAGCCCAGGATGCCATTGGCTCTGCTGCCCACCTGGGCACTGCTGCCTCATCTTCAGCTCCTCTCTACCAGCACCCCCAGCTCCCTCTCTGCCTGGCTGCTCTCAGCCACTCTGTCCCCAGCCTGTAGTGCTGCTTGGGGTTGTTGTGGCCAAAGTGCAGAACCCTGCACTTGGCCTTCTTCAATCTCATCCCATTGGCCTCTGCCCACCCATCCAGCCTGTCCAGGTCCCTCTGCAGGGCTCTCCTACCCTCCAACAGATCCACACCTGCTCCTAGCTTGGTGTCATCTGCAAACTTAGTGATGCTGGACTCAATCTCCTGGTCCAGATCATCAATAAAGATATTGAACAGGACTGGGCCCCGCACTGATCCCTGGGGCACACCACTAGTGACAGCTGCCAACTGGATGTGGCACCATTCACCACCACTCTCTGGGCCTGGCCTTCCAGACAGTTCTTGACCCATATCAGAGTGAATCTGTCCAAGCCATGAGCTGCCAGCTTGGTCAGGAGTTTGTTGTGGCAGACAGTGTCAAAGGCTTTGCTGAAGTCCAGGTGGACTTCATCTACAGCCTGCCCCACATTCACCAGGCAGGTAACCTGATCATAAAAGGAGATCAGGTTGGTGAGACAGGACCTGCCCTTCCTAAACCCATGCTGGCTGGGCCTGATCCCTTGGCCATCCTGTAGGTGCTTTGTGATGGCACTCAAGATGACCCGTTCCATGCCCTTGCCTGGCACTGAGGTCAGGCTGACAGCTCTGTAGTTTTCTGGTTCCTCCTTCCAGCCCTTCTTGTAGATGGGCATCAATCTTTAATACAGAGAAAGAAAGGCAGAAATTTGTAAGCAAGTAAACAGAAACTTGAATGAAACTGAATTAATAGCCTCAAGCAGCAGGATTTGTAATGAAACTGCCCTGTTTTTCAGAGCATCACCAGCCTGTAGGCAAACAGTGGGTAGCTTGGCACACAGTTTTTATTCTTGTGGGTTAGGCTTAAGGCCATTTTCATCTGTGCTCAAATAAAGTGGTTTTATTTTCTGTACATAGTAAAACATAAGCAAAAAACAAAAACACTTTGAAGATGTAAGAAAGGAAAATAAAAAGGTAACTCAGATTCAGCTGCTCATAGTAATCCATGGATCTCTGTTTCTGTAGTGCTGAAATGTGGAATCCACACTGACATGTGGAATCAGACAGTGAGGAGTTAAAAGCAGTGGTGCAGATGCAGCTGAGTCGTGTTACACTAAAAGGACCAGCTGATGGGCATAGGAGAGGATGAGGAAAGGAAAGGGAAATAAATGCAATTGGATTGAAAGCTCACAGGGTGAGCCTGGGTTCTCGTTTAAGGAGGCTTTTGCAGGGATTTCAGATTGCAGAGGGAGTTTGGAGTCATTTGTTGCTCTCTGTGCTAATCATTTCAATCGATTTTTAAATTCCAAGAATCTCTAATAGCAAGACTGTGGAGGTGCATTGGCAGATGTTGAGCTTAGGTAAGTGTGAAGATCAATCTTTATAGACAGGATTTTCTGGGGCATGGGTAGGATTGATAGTGGGGTTGTCCAATGTAGAAAGATCGTGCTAGTATCATAGAATCATTTGGATGGGAAGAGACTTTAGGATCATCAAGTTGAAGCACTAACCCAGCACTACCAAGTCACCAGTTAAAGCCACTCAGCACCATAGCGCTATATGTCTTTTAAATACCCGGGGGATGGGTGTGATCTTGACCCTGACCCCTCCCAGTGAGTGGGTCTGAACCTGGCCCCAGGTGTAGTGGTTAGCCCACTCCCACTTCTTGTCTAGCCCCCCATAAAAGCAGAACAACTTCTTTCCCTCTCTTTTGCCTCCCTGCCTGTTGCCACCACCTTGTTGCTGCTGCTCTTTGTTTCACCACGTGGCCATCCTTCCACGTGGTGGACGAAACCAAATCCTGATGTTGCCTCTGTCCTTTGCCATCAATCAGGTTGTATATATATTTTTTGTATCTTGTTTTTTTCCCTTCCCTATACCTCTTTATAACTCCCCTCCCTTACATGCCTTCTATTTACTGATAAAGTTGTTTTTTTTTTTTTTCCCTTTTAACTTCCCAATCTAAGTGAGACTATTTATTTGGATGTGTTTTACCTTTCCCTCTCTACCTCTAATTCCTTTCTTTCCAGAAGTGGGGAGAGGGGAAGGCATCTTATAATTGTATTGGTTCTGTTAGCTATATTTTGAGTCTCTGGGAAATTTAAACTAGAACCAAGACAAGGTTCAAACACTGCTAGTCAATCAGATTGATTACTGGTGTTACTCTGCTGAAGTCAGCTAATGCCAGTCTGTGCTCTAATAAAGTTCATTAACAAGGCTTAAAGAAGAAAAGAAGTAGCCCTGAGTGAGACTATTTAGGTGTGGTTTACCTTTTCTTCTCTACCTCTAATTCCTTTCTTTCCAAAAGGGGTGAGGGGGTCGGGAAGGCATCCTATAATTGTAGTGGTTCTCTTAGCTATATTTTGAGTCTTTTGTCTTTTAAATACCTCCAGGGATGATGACACTACCACTTCTCTGGGCAGTCTGTTCAAACCCACTCCTCGTCAATGAGGCCAGCAGGGGACACTAGGCTGGCTGAACTCCCTGACCTCCCCAATAGGGAAGCTGGGAGTGCTTTCTGACATACTGAGTTCCAAGTACTACCTGTGATATGATCCATTTATGTGGATCAGGCCCATATAAATGGCCAGGAACAATTGTAACAACAGCTTGGACTTGCTTGTGCAGGAAAGGTCCTTGGCACTGATTTAGTAATATAGATACAGCCATGAAATTGAGGACCCAGGCTGCAGAGTCCTCATGCATTTTCATCTGCACAGCTCTGGTACTCCTTACTCCTGCACAGGTGTGTCACTCAGGGCAAGCAAATGCAGCATACAGAAGGCTGACTTGCTTTAGCTTCTCCCTTGCAGCAGAAGCAGTGCCTGCTGCTACATTATAGTTTCTAATTCTGAATTTATGGGTGCTGTCTTTGGCAGGGTCACCAAGACTGAAGGGACTGAGACAAACCAACGTCTGCAGGCAGCTGCCTACTTGTGACAGGCTGACATGAGCAGTTACAGCTGACTGATGCTCTGAACTCCTGTACGTTGGCTTTATTACACAGTTCGTGAGAGGTGAGAGTAATGAGCCTGTGCTTCAAATCCATCTGGAGTTTGTATCCAGATTCCCTCTTACTCTGAAAACTTGGTATTTATTACAGTCCTAGCAGACCTCCTGCTCTCCCTGAAAGACCATGAGACTAAGTAATGGTGCTGGCAGGGGAATATTCTCTTCCTCTACCTCTGTTACTCTTCGCCTTTTTTTACCTCTCTCCTTGGGACTGCACTTACCCTTTTCCCACAAGACAGCCTTTAATTATTCCTTGACTGACCTTCTGCCTTGTCCCAACAACTTTGCCCTTGAGGTCATTTCACCAATTCATTATTCTCAGTGGAGGACAAAAATCTCCTTCTTAATATCTAAGCTTCTTTCCCTATTATTGCAGAGCTGATTTAATTATTTACCACCTCTTTGTAAACAGCAGGTAGCAAAGCGTCCCCTGAAAATAATGGCCTGAGAAGGCAGTCACCACTCTGTGCTTAGAAACTGTCTTTAATATCCAGAAATAAGGTAAACTAATTTTTTTTGTCCCCCCAGGGACCTAAATATTGCACTGGGTCATTCAGCATTTTCATCCTTGGCATTGCATCAATTGCTTTAAAAGCAAAAAGCAAAAGAAGGTCTTATTAAATGCATTTTGCACACTTTGAGGTTGCAAGACTGAAACTGCTTCTTGTTTACCTCTAAGCTCATGCTGAGAAGTTTGGCAGCTGACAAAGACTGACAGTTAATTGAGGTTTTGTATTTGAAAGTTAAAGGAGTAAAGGCAAAAAGAGCCTAAGTCATGCTCTGCAACCAGATTTAATGCAAAACTTCCCTGTGCTTCTGCATATGAAGCTATAAATAGCCCTGGCTTGAGGAAACTACCAAATATTTTGGCCTCCATGTCAAAAATAAAGCAACTAAGAACTTTTTCACATTGAGGACCCTGAGTATCCCCATAATTTTTGTGGTAGACTGTGAAAGGATGAACATGAAGTGCAGATCGCACTCCTCAGTGTCTTGCAGGAAAGGTGTCTTGCTGGAAATAGTCTCTAGGAGGTCAACAGAAGAACAGAACCTCAAGAGAATGAGGAATTTAGTTGCTGTGCTCTCTACAGAACAATACTTTGTGGGGCAGTGCATCTTTAAAGGTTTGTAAAGGGTTAACCCTCCTGGGGAGGTGATCTTGACCATGACCCCAGGTCCTCCTGACTCCTTCCCTGGGGTGGGTCTGAACCTGGCCCCAGGTGTAGTGGTTAGCCCACTCCCACTTCTTGTCTAGCCCCCCATAAAAGCAGAACAACTTCTTTCCCTCTCTTTTGCCTCCCTGCCTGATGCCACCACCTTGTTGCTGCTGCTCTTTGTTTCACCACGTGGCCATCCTTCCACGTGGTGGATGAAACCAAATCCTGATGCTGCCTCCCTCCTTTGCCATCAATCAGGTTGTATATAAATTTTTTGTATCTTGTTTTTTTCCCTTCCCTATACCTCTTTATAACTCCCCTCCCTTACATGCCTTCTATTTACTGTTAAAGTTGTGTTTTTTTTTCTCTTTTAACTTCCAAATCTAAGTGAGACTATTTATTTGGATGTGTTTTACCTTTCCCTCTCTACCTCTAATTCCTTTCTTTCTAGAAGGGGGGAGAGGGGAAGGCATCTTATAATTGTATTGGTTCTGTTAGCTATGTTTTGAGTCTCTGGGAAATTTAAACTAGAACCAAGACAAGGTTCAAACACCCTGTTAGTCAATCAGATTACTGATGTTTATAGTACTCTGCTGAAGTCAGCTAATGCCAGTCTGTGCTCTAATAAAGTTCATTAACAAGGCTTAAAGAAGAAAAGAAGTAGCCCTGAGTGAGACTATTTAGGTGTGTTTTACCTTTTCTTCTCTACCTCTAATTCCTTTCTTTCCAAAAGGGGTTGGGGGAGAGGTATCCTATAACTGTATTGGTTCTGTTAGCTATATTTTGAGTCTCTGGGAGCTAATGCCAGTCTGTGCTCTAATAAAGTTCATTAACAAGGCTTAAAGAAGAAAATAAGTAGCCCTGAGTACAGAAATCATTTAATCATTCTCATGTGAGTGCTTCTCTAGAAGATCAGAGTCACCTTCCTTTCTCAAATGCTCTTCTCCTGGCTTTGAGTTTGGGGGGAGGCTATGCTGGCTTGGTGTTACAGAAGCCCATGAACCCTTCATAAGACACTTGCAAAATAAGCATGTAACATGAGGTATGACCAAAGCAAGCCACCTGCAATGGTCATGTATTTCATGTGCAGTCTCTTTTGCCCAGTGCTGGTGTTCCTTTGACTGGTGGAGTGGCATCAGCTCTTTTTTTGCCTTTTTTTATTTTGGAGGGAACTTTCTTATGAACTTTGCCCATCTGTGCTCTTTCCCTTTTACAAATAGATCACTCATCTGAGGCTTCAAGGCAATATTTGTTAAAAAGGTCTTCAAAATAATGATGAATGACTAAAAGGAGCATTAAAAAAATAAATTCACTAACTATTCATCAAGATTACAAACTACAAGTATATTTCCTCCAGTTAATATGTGAAACACTTTACCCTGGCATAGATAAATCATGAATCAGCCAAAGGGTTAGTTAAGGCTTCCAGTTTCTGTAACCAAGGGCTGGCTTTCTGAAGAAGGATGCAGAGGCTTTTTTCTTTCTTAAATGATAATAATTGACTCTGTGAATTACAGAATATAGAATAGAATCAAGCAGGTTGGAAGAGACCTCCAAGATCATCCAGTCCAACCTAGCACCCAGCCCTAGCCAGTCAACTAGACCATGGCACTAAGTGCCTCATCCAGGCTTTTCCTGAATACCCCCAGGGACGGTGACTCCACCACCTCCCTGGGCAGCCCATTCCAATGCCAATCACTCTCTCTGGCAAGAATTTCCTCCTAACATCCAGCCTACACTTCCCCCGGCACAGCTTGAGACTGTGTCCCCTTGTCCTGTTGCTGGTTGCCTGGCAGAAGAGACCAACCCCACCTGGCTACAGCCTCCCTTCAGGTAGTTGTAGACAGCAATGAGGTCCCCCCTGAGCCTCCTCTTCTCCAGGCTAAGCAACCCCAGCTCTCTCAGCCTCTCCTCATAGGGTTTGTGTTCCAGGTCTCTCACCAGCCTTGTTGCCCTTCTCTGGACACGTCCCAGCATGTCAACATCTCTCTTGAATTGAGTAGCCCAGAACTGGACACAGGACTCAAGGTGTGGCCTGACCAGTGCTGAGTACAGGGTCAAAATGACTTCCCTGGTCCTGCTGGCCACACTATTCCTGATACAGGCCAGGATGCCATTGGCCTTCTTGGCCACCTGGGCACACTGCTGGCTCATGTTCAGCTACTATCTACCAGCACCCCCAGGTCCCTCTCTGCCTGGCTGCTCTCAGCCACTCTGTCTCCAACCTGTAGCGCTGCATGGGGTTGTTGTGGCCAAAGTGTAGAACCCTGCACTTGTTAAATTTATGTAAATTAATGTAGTAGCAGGAAAAGTACATTTTCCTTGCATCCCAGTGAAGCAGGATCTGAAAATCTTTTTGCACAGTGAGAAAAAAGAAGGCCCAGGAAAAGAAAGGAAGGGAGATTCCTCTCAACTGTAGGGCTATGATCTGTAAGCAAAAAAAAAAACCACCAACACCCACCCTACTTGTGAGCAAGTGAAGGGGTGGAGATTCACACTAAAATAAACAAGGCAATGGGGCCTGTGTTGAATGTCCTGACAAGGCTGTGGGCACCGGCTTTAAAGCGTTTCATCCCGAGTATCCAGTGTCTCCCAGAAGGACGTGCAGGAGGAGGAAACGCGAGGTTAAGAATTCAGTGAGATTGGACAGATAGTCGAAAGGCTTGGGGTGGACGGTCTGAAATTCATTACGAGAGTGTAGCACAAGGGTCACCACAAACATCCCATAAACACCAGTGAACTTTGCTGCAGTCCAGAGCTGCAGGAGTGACTCTGGTGAGTCATGAGATGTCTCCTCCCCTGCGCGCACACACTGCTGAGGGGGAGAAAGAGGCAGATAATGATGGGTGCTCTCCGAAGGGCTTAGAAAGGTAGGGTCCTAATCCATTTTCAGATGTCTCCATACCCTCTAGCATATCTGGTCTGACTTCCCAGATCTCCTGAGGTTTCCCTAAGTCATGCCTCCTACCAGTCAGGCTTAGGAGTGCCTTTCAAGCTGAATTGTTGAGACTGCTCAGATTCCTACCTAGTGCCTGGTGATTTAGCAGAAACACAGTTTTATGCACGTGCACACCCATAGTCTTTTAGTGATTAGAAGGGAGGGGAAAACATAAGAATTCAGAGAAAACTTGGAGTGAAAGAAGGGCTGTAGGTTGGTGGCATAAAAGTCAAAAGGAAATTATTCTGCATTTCTGTGAATATCCAGGTCCTAGCCTGTCCGGAAGGATTTGCAGAGAGAAAAAATGAAGGAAGTACCTTAACATTTCACATGGAGGTTACTTGAGGGAGGTGCTGGAGTCACAGTCCCTGGAGGTGTTCAAAAAAAGCCTGGCTGAGGTGCTTGGTGCCAGAGTCTAGTTGACTGGATAGGTCTGGGTGCTAGGTTGGACTGGATGATCTTGGAGGTCTCTTCCAACCTGGTCAATTCTATGATTCT
The DNA here is from genome assembly GCA_013400475.1 of Tricholaema leucomelas. NCBI lineage: Eukaryota > Metazoa > Chordata > Aves > Piciformes > Lybiidae > Tricholaema lacrymosa > Tricholaema leucomelas. The sequence continues at coordinate 575,492 of WAAF01000687.1, read as the reverse complement.
GTGACTTAGAAAGCAGAAGTCATCTCAACTAATACTTTCTGTGCAAAACCCGGATTGAGCATATCAAATCACAGATTGTCAGGGGCTGGAAGGGACCTTGAAAGCTCATCTAGTCCAACCTCATGATGTTTTTGATTCCTAACACCTGCCTCTGCTTCCTTTCAAAGGGTTTTGGAGTGTTTTGACTTCCTCTTGCCATTGTATGTGATGCTTTTCATGTGCATTAAGTGTGTTACAAGTTAGAAAAGGCAATTCTGCTTCAGTCCTGTGGTGGCATGGGAAATACCAACAGGGAAAAAAATGTATTCTGAAGCTGAGATGAGTGTTCTCTACTCTGTGGCATATAAGCTTCAGATCACCTGAAGTTCAGTCCTGAAGGTATTTTGCACGACAGCAGTTCCGTTGAATGCAAGGGAACAGTTTGTCTCTGAATATACTGCGGATGGTTAAGCATCTGCAGGAGCGTTTCTTGGACCTAGGTCTAATATCAGAAAGCTCTTTTGCTGTCACAAACCCGAAAGATTGCAAAGGAATATAATTCCCTATCACATTTGTTTGGAGCCGAATTGTTTGCCACTCAGAGAGCTCCTCTTGCAGCAATCTGGCGATTCGTTGTCATCCTGCACAGAATCTTCATCTGAAGGCTCAGTTTTGCAAGCAGAAGATGCGGGAGCTAAGATGATCTATTGAGGCATATAAGTAAGCAGGAAAAAATGCAGTTCAGCCCATGTATTCTTTGGAAATATGTATAAATATTTACAAATCATAGAGTTAAATCCAACTCATGTTGTAAATGAAGGGATATTCTGCCTTTTTTTTTTTTTTCTTAATGGGAAACATCAAAATCCAGGAAGCATGGGAGAATAAGGCATGGAATCTTTTCCAAGGGACATTCATAAACTCTCATAAAATCAAACATCATGCAGACTTCAACCTTTCTCCTCTTTTCATTGTGTGCACGCCTACGCATCTCTGCATTTGTGGAAGGAACTTTTTTGTCTTTTCTCTTTTTCTTTTCATTTACCAATTACTTTGTAAACAACTTAAAGAGATTGGTGAAGGACTGCTCTGTAAAAATGATAGCACATCTGCAGCACAGGCAGTTAAAGTCAACAATTAATTAATTGTTAAGGGCTCTGTTCATCCAAACTTTTGGCTCTGTATTTACTGTGTGATTCATGGCTTGTGAGCCCTGGTTTCCAGAGAACTCAACAGTCTGGTCCTCCGTTTCAACCCTTCCCCTGCTCCCTGTTTCACCCTTCCCTGCCCACACCAAACTGTAAAGAGGTGAAGCTATGTTCCTTACAGGGTAACAGCAAGCAGCCCACCCATACATCCTGCAGACCCACTGAACATGTTGAACAGACACAGGCAGCACTCTGCCAAAGCCCTCCTTGCCTGGTGTCATTAATTTACTGATAGAGGAATATTCACAAAGCAAACAAGACATGCAGGGGAGCGCATGCAATCATCTTTTGTGTAGCTGGATTTAGGTAGATTAGACTCTAAACCTTGAGTGTAAAACACTGGCTGCCCATTTCAGAAAACAGATTTTATATCAACCTGTGTGAAGTTGTGCAGTGCTGTGTGGTCAAAGGAGGGTCTGGCAGTCTGGGAGGTGCTCTGTGTCCCAGTTTTATTCTGAGCCTCCAGATAACAAATGTCATAGTGATTTGGTCCAGTTGCCTCCCAGGGAAAGATCTACTGTCTTCCAATGTGTTTAAGATAAAGAAAGATCATTGCATTTACAATGAAACAAATTTATAATAGACATGGACCAAAATCTGTAGCTTTTAGGTAAAGCCTTAAGGAAAACTGTTCCTTAAAAAAAGGAGTGCCAAGAAAAACTCCAGCAGCAATAGCTAGAGTTAAAACATTGTTTACTCATTAGTGTTTTTATTATCACTAACTTGCAAAGCTCCCTTGGAGTATAACAGTTGAACATTAAAAGTGTCTAGCAAAACAACAAGTGCCTATCACTGGCTAAAGTCATTGTTGAAGGAAAAAAAAGAAGGAAAACCATAAACAAGCCTTGAAAAAATAAGAAAGAATCAATGTGTGATGATAAAGGGAACCAAAACATCTGGAATCTCTGCCAGAAAGCTTCTACAGATGTGTTCTGATGCATGATAAGAAGAAATAACATTTCAGAGTCGCAGGCCTTCTGTGAGGTTCCTACCTTCCAGTGTGGTTAAGTCAGAGGGAAGAGCAGCCAGCTTTGCTCCTGCTGCTGATCTCAACGGCCCTCCTCTTGAACTGATCAGATTTTCTGGGGGGGGTTACTGCTGGTGTGTGGAACAGAATCTGATTCAGAATGAAGAATGAAGTGATGGAGGGAAAACTTTGCTATTTGATGCTTTCTTGAGGCACTCCAATCATAGAACCAAGCAGGTTGGAAGAGACCTCCAAGATCATCCAGGCCAACCTAGCACCCAGCCCTAGCCAGTCAACCAGACCATGGCACCAAGTGCCTCATCCAGGCTTTTCTTGAACACCTCCAGGGACAGCGACTCCACCACCTCCCTGGGCAGCCCATTCCAATGGCAAATTGCTCTCATTATGGAGCCCAAACTTTGCCTGAGTTATCCAGTTTAGATATCATTGATGAGGGGAGACTAATTGTTCTGGTGTACGTTTTCCCTCTTGAATTTCTGCTTACCCCTTCTGAGAAGGGCAACATCTAGTGAAAAATATGGATTAAAACTGTTTTGTAGGTAGAAAGGTTCTTCTCACTCTTTCTCCAAATATATTCTTGCAATTTACAATCACTTTCCATATGACAAACTTCAGTAAGTTGCACATCCACCAGGAATGGCCATCTGCCCTTAATTCAAGCATCCTGCTGGTGTTTTCCATGGGTTAGCAACAGTTACTTGAGAAGACATGAGCTAAATTCAGAATTGAATTACTTCAGATTTAGATGTCAGGCTGGTAGGTGAAGATTGGCTGCAATGATCTTTCAAAAGGAAATCTGAAGAAGAAAACAAAAAGTGAGACATCTTGTTTGAGTCATGGGATTTTAATAAAGCCAAACTCTGGATGCTCTACATTTTCCACTGCATCTGCATGGGTTGTTTTTTTTTTTTCTTATGGCAGGACACACAAGAAGTAACTTTAAAATAAAATAAAATAAAAAAAATACCTGGCTGGCTGCTGCAAAGATCATTTGTCAAGAGAAGAATGCTGTGGAGGGAAACTCTGACCTCTAAACCTGCAACAACAACAAAAGCCAGTGTTTTAAAGAAGTTATTTTGAAGCCTAAATAAACCTTGACAGACTCCCCTTAAACTTCTTTTACAGTGATTAATTTCCAACTGGGGAAATATTGACTCTGAGAGAAAATGAAAATATTTCCATCTTCTTTCTCTCTAACACTGCATTATAACATCGTTTGACCTACTAGGTAGAGTGGAAAATCACTATCAGTCCTGATGTTATTGGATGGCTCAGGTTTCACATCTCTCTTCCTCTGTTTTCCTTTGCTTCCCCTGTATCAGTATGTCGCCTTTCCAGCTTCCTCCCTTTCAGTTTGGCTGCTGGCTGGAGGAGGCAGAACCCTTGCTGCTTGCATTACCTACCCTGTCCTGCCAGGCACCCTTTTTCTGGGACAATCAGAAGTTCATGGAAGGCCACAAGACAAAGAAACCACTTTACTCAAGCTATTAAATGGACACATAATTATACAGGCTTGCCCTTGGGCTGTTCATATTCCCTCTTCCTGTGGGGCAGAGTGGTCTGTTTCAAGAATCACAGCCATTTGTCCCATCACACACTCTCCCTGTTGCCCCACACCGTCCCTGGGGGTGTTCAGGAAAAGCCTGGATGAGGCACTTAGTGCCATGGTCTGGTTGGCTGGATAGGGCTGGGTGCTAGGTTGGACTGGATGATCTTGGAGGTCTCTTCCAACCTGCTTGATTCTATTCTATTCTTCTTACAGGCTTGACAAGATGCTACAAATGCCAAAGGAATCTTCCAGAGGGTTTTTGATCACACAATACCTGTATGTATACTTTAGCCTCAGATTTACTGGGAAGGTTAAATAAATTAGTTACTATCTCCACATACTTCTTTTTACTGCCTTCTGGTACCATTAGATGTGATGAGTACCCACTGAGTTGCACAGCAAGGCTGCCTCCCTCCTGTTGAGCTGTGCTCTAAAGGGCATTTAATGTCCTCTAAAAAGTGGGGAAAGGAGGATCAGGGTGCACCAGCTGGAGAGAAAGGTAGGGACATCCTGTTGTTTATTATATGTCCCATTGAAATGGAGTCTTCATGAGGGAGCCCACACTAAGTTTCTAGAGCAGCTACAGCTATTACTCAAATACTATGCACAGCCTGGGTGTGTATCCTATTACTTGGCTTCAGAGACAGCAGGAGACAGAGCATCTTCAATTGCAAATATATGTTTGATCCTTGCAGTTTCCAGCAGAGTTTAGCCAATTCAAACAAGCTGAAGAGCAATTAAAAGAAAAAAAAAAATCTATCTCTGATCACTTTGTCATAAGAGACACAGAGAAAACATCAGTTAATCCCACAGAACATCCTCCAAACTTTCCCTGGAAGGACATGAAATGTAAGTTGCTCATAATTCATTGCTTTAGAAAAGGTGGTTGTAAACTAATGCATGTCACTGGCTTGAGGATCTTCCTTACGAGGAGAGACTGAGGGAGCTGGGGCTCTTTAACTGGGAGAGGAGGAGACTGAGGGGTGACCTCATGCATGGTTATAAAGATGTAAAAGTGAGTGCCAGGAGGATGGAGCCAGGCTCTGCTGGGTGATGCCCAATGACAGGACAAGGGTCAGTGAGTGGAAGTTGAGGCATAGGAAATTCCATGGAAATATGAGGAAAAATGTTTTCAGCATCAGGTTGACAGAACACTGGAAGAGGCTGCCCAAGGGGGTCGTGGAGTCTCCCTCTCTGGAAATAGGAGAAGAGGAGGCTCAGGGGAGACCTCATTGCTGTCTACAACTACCTGAAGGGAGACTGTAGCCAGTTGGGGGTTGGTCTCTTCTGCCAGGCAACCAGCAACAGAACAAGGGGACACAGTCTCAAGTTGTGCCAGAGGAGGTCTAGGCTGGATGTTAGGAGGAAGTTGCTGTCAGAGAGAGTGATTGGCATTGGAATGGGCTGCCCAGGGAGGTAGCGCAGTTGACGTCCCTGGAGGTGTTCACAAAAGCCTGAATGAGGCACTTAGTGCCATGGTCCAGCTGACTGGCTAGGGCTGGGTGCTAGGTTGGCCTGGATGATCTTGGAGGTCTCTTCCAACCTGGTTGATTCCATGATTCTATGATACTGTGCAGTGAACATTAGGAGCTCAAAGTGATAACTACACACAGAAGTGCAAACAACAAAAGCCTTCGTTATGAGAACTTCTTAACATAGGTCCATGGATTGCTGTGCTGTTGTGCCTAATTACAGACTTCATCCCAAAGATGCCAAATATGTTCAATAAAAAGTGGATTAAATTAAAAATGCATACTTTGTGTTACATGTACCAATAGATGCTAAAAATCAGCTCTTGATTTTGTCAGTCTTCCACCTCCAGCTTCTGCTGATTTGGCTGCACACTGCATGCTGATACGTACATGAAGAGTTAGTGAACTTGACAAGAGTGAGTAAATGTTGATTTATAATTGCAAATAGGCTCCAACACATAGTTTTGTAGGCCTATTATCCAGACTACATCCAGAGCAAAGATGTTGAGGAGGGCCAGGCTTTTTATCTCTCAGTCCTCCACTTCCACTGTGCTCACTCCTCTCACTTTGGGGCTCCCAAAAGTCATTTCAGACAAAAAGAAATTATCTTTTCTTTTGACTTGTTATAGATCACAGGAGGCAGCTTACATCATTACCCTCTGAAAGCAGAGGTAGTCAGCTCTCAAAAAAATGCTGCCCTGTCTAGGATCTGACCTGACCTCCATAAGCAACACAAGACATAATCTTTTCTGCCACCAGCTGTCACTCTACCAGCTTTCAGTATTTGATATCTTGAATGGATATGACCTTCTAATACTTTGCATGAATCAGACACTGCAAGAGCCTTTCAGCTCTAGCCTTGATTCCCTTTAAAGCTTTACAATTCCCATTCACAGGAATAAACGTTTGCTTGATTGTTTGTTTGGTTTTCCTCAGTGAGGTTTCCCCTTTCCTCTGGAAGGGAGCAGAGCCTTCTATAGGAGAATTGGCCAGCAGCTACTGCTTCTCTAGAGGACCCTCTCAATGCACTTTGATTAGGATTAAGGGAGAGAAATGTTTTACCCCAAACAAATTACTCTAGAGTCACCTGGGGTAACATTTCCCCATAACACATGAAACTGCCTGGCAATACTGTGCCCTAATGGGGGTTTCAAAATGAGACAGACAAATGAGGGCAGAGTGGTCCTGCCAGACTGTACAGCAAATCTGAGAGGAAAAGAAGAAGTTTCCTTTGCAAGAAGGAAATCAAGGCATGCATAGTGCAACTATGCTCTTCAGCCTGGAGAGGAGAAGGCTTCGAGGAGACCTTATAGTGGCTTTCCAGTATCTGAAGGGAGCCTACAGGAAAGCTGGGGAGGGACTATTGACAAGGTCTGGTAATGTTAGGACGAGGGGGAATGGGTTTAAACTGGAGGAGGGGAGATTTAGACTGGATGTTAGGAGGAAGTTCTTTACAGTGAGGGTGGTAAGGCACTGGAACGGGTTGCCCAGGGAGGTTGTGGATGCTTCCTCCCTGGAGGTGTTTAAGGCCAGGCTGGATGAGGCCTTGAGCAGCCTGCTCTAGTGGGAGGTGTCCCTGCCTATGGCAGGGGGTTGGAGCTGGATGATCCTTGAGGTCCCTTCCAACCTAAACCATTCTATGATTCTATGATTCTAACTTATCACTCTGCTTAATTAGAGAAGGAAACAAGAGCTGGTCAAACCAGAAGGAGCAAAGCGTATGAGGAGATAGTCAGACACAGATGCTGAGCTGGCAGAAACCAGTACAGATCCACTGGAGGAAGCTGGATGATTTATGTCAGGCCCAGATGCAGAGCTAGGGTGGCGTATTCAGAGCTGAGGTTTGGCAGCTTTGTGGGGCAGGGAAAGGAGGCATGCCAAGTAATTTACAGAAGAAGACTGAGATAGCTTGTGCTTTGAGCACAGCCAAACTACACACATGTTCTGCAGTTTCAGACGTGCCAAATTCTGGAGCTCTGCATCTCCCATTTGGAAATGTCAAAATGCAGCAATTATGTTTTTTCTTGATCAGCTACTTACCTGTTGAAAGCATTTATCCTCACCATGGTTGATGGGTTCATTGTCTTCCAGCCTCAAAACAGTCTTGTTGGTGAAATAATTCATTACAAGATAGAACCACACAGACAATCACAAAATTACAGACCCTTAGAGGTTGGAAGGGACCTCCAGAGATAATCGATTCCAACCTCCGTGCCAGGCAGGATCCACTTAGAGTAGCTCAGATGGGAATGCATTCAGGCAGGCTTTGAAATGCTTCAGAGAAGGAGGCTCCAAAACCTCCCTGGGCGGCTTGTTCCAGCTCTGTCACCCTCACTGTGAAGAAGTTTCTCCCCACATCGAGGAGGAGCCTTCTATATTCAAGTTTTTATCCATTGTTACTTGTCCACAACCTCTGTGGGCAGCCTGTTCCAGGGTTCTGTCACCTTCACTGTAAAGAAGTTTCTCCTCACATTGAGGTGAAACCTTCTACATTCAAGTTTTTATCCATTATTACTTGTCTTATTACTGTGCACCACTGAAAAGAGCTTGGCCCCATCCACTGGACACCCACCCCTCGGATATTTATAGACCTTCATGAGATCTCCTCTCAGTCTTCTTCAGACTAAACAGCCCCAGGGCTCTCAATCTTTTTTCACAGGGGAGATGCTCAAGTTCCCCAGAAATCCTTATGACTCTCCACTGGACTCTTTCCAGCAGGTCCCTGTCTCTCTTGAACTGGGGAGCCCAGAATTTGACACAGTATTCCAGGTGTGGTCACACTAGGGCACAGTAGAGGGGAAGAAAAACCTCCCTAGACCTACTGGACACAGTTTTCTTGATGCACCCCATGATGCCATTTGCTGTCTTGGCCACAAGGGCACATTGCTGTCCCACGCAGAACTTGCTGTCCACCAGGACTCCAAGGTCTTTTGGATGTTCTTATTTGATAAGAAGATGCTTCTGCTGCTTCTTCTTCTTCTGGGCCCAGTGTACCAAATCATTTCTAACGAAGATGTCAAACTCGGGCACAAGCCCAGCTTTGTCCCTGAATTTTTAATGCAGCCATAAGAGCTGCAGGAAGCAACTGATGGAGACAAGTAGGAGTAGCCATCTCATGCATGTGTACTGTCGTGGTGTGTTTAGTGGAATAATCTTTGTTGCTCCTTGAAAAAGTCTTTTCTTGGGAGGAGTAATGAGTATTTTTCATTAGATTGTTAGCAAAATGCTTCTGTATCTGGAGGAAGCTGACAAGCTCTCAAATACAGTTCATCTTCAGCAATGCTGAAGACACATTTCTGACTCAGACACATCAGTCTCCAAGCTACCACACAGGGTGAGAGTTACTGCTTTGTCTTCTGAGAGCTAAAACCTGCTTCCTACTTACTTTCCCCCTTTACTCCGTATCTCTCTTCCAATTTGTTCTGTGCTGTCCTTGCTTCTCCACTACCTACTGTTTTCAGCCAGCTGGCCTTCCTTGTCTGCTTTGTTTCATGTGTGGGCACAAGCCACACTGAAAAATAAAGTGNAGGGTGAGGTTAGAAAGCAAGATGGAGTCCAGCCAGCAGCCTCAGCTTCTCCCCAGCAGGCAAAGCTCCCCAGTGAAGAGAAGAAGCAAGTGACCTAATCTTTGTTTTGCCTTTCTTCTTTACACATCCCAGCAAGACTGTGAGGGAAGTAGACCTCACCATTGTTTTCATTTTACAGCCTATTATCTAGTTCTTCTCACCAAAACATGCTAGCCAGGCTCAAACTAGCACAGATGTCCTGTAAGGTACCACAGCTAAAAGCCAACATTTGCAGTCTGCAGAATATTTTCTGTCCAGGACCAGAGCATAGTTGGTCCTCCTGCCTCTTTCCAAGGCGGCTTGGATTTCAGAGAAGGACCTTGTTGCATCTTCAGACCTGCACCTGTAGAAGCAGGTCAGAAGATACCATTCCTTTTACCAGACAGTTTGGCACAAATCTCTTGCAAGGACTTGTGCAGGCTGTGTGCTTTTTTGGTGTATTATTACTACTATTAACACTACTACAGAGCTTTTGCAGTGCATTCAAGGGTTTCAGAGAGAAATAAGGCTTGTGGTTTGGTTTATCTTTTCCAGTGGGCACTGCACAGATTAAAATGAAAAAGGCTGTTGCAGATTCAAAATACTATAACTCCTTTGTCTACTCAGAATCAAGAGAATCACAGCATTGCTGAGGCTGGAAAAGACCTCTGAGATCATCAAGTCCAGCTTACAACCTAACACCATGACATCAGCTAAACCATGCCACCAAATGCCACAGCCAATCTTTTCTTAAACACCTCTAGGGATGGGGACTCCACCACCTCCCTGGGCAGTCCATTCCCGTGTCTAATCACCCTTTCTGTGAGGAAATGTTTCCTAGTATCCAAACTAAACCTCCCTTGGCACAGCTTCAGACCTCTCGTGCCCTCTCATCTTGTTACAAGTTGCTTGGGTGAAGAGCCTGACCCCCACATGACTGCAACTTCCCGTTAGGTAGTTGGAGTGTGATAAAGTTCCCTCTGAGTCTCATCTTCTCCAGGCTAAACAATCTCAGCTCCCTCAGCCTCTCCTCACAAGACTTTCCCTCCAGCCCCCTCACCAGTCTCGTTGCTCTCCTCTGGACCTGCTCCAGCACCTCAATATCTTTCTTGAAGCGAGGGACCCCGAACAACACACAATGCTCAAGGTGAGGCCTCACCAGACCTCAGTAACAAGAGGAATAGCATATATCAGTAGCAAAGGAAATTGTACTTGTCCTTCTCTTCTGATCAGTTGTGTTGGGATGTGTAAGTGTTGAGGTATGGAGAAGAGTGAAGATGGATTTAATGAAACAGCACAGCCAGCTTCACATATCTATAGAGCTGCTAAAATTAATTCCCTAAAGAAACTATGTTAAAAAAAATCACAAAATAGAAATAATTTAAAACAAAAGCAAACCCTCAGACTTTATTTTTTTCCCCACTTCCTCATAATTTCTAATAAAATGTAATGGTGGTGGAAGGGTTGAGGTCCAGTCAATCAGCGACAAATGTCTCCTGCTAGCAAGAGCACATTTCCAGTCTGGAGCTGAAGGTGTTGATTGGCACAGCACTGAGTCCTCCCAGGCAGGGCAGCAAAAGGCCTGAAGCAAAGTGCAGCATTGCAGTGTCTCCTGAGAACCCCCTGTGTTTAGGAGAGGAGAATGCATGCCAAGGGGAAAGACAGGGGAGAATGAGTAGAGAACAGGATGGGATTCTCTTCCCCTGCTAAGGGCAGTGCAGGGGAAGGCAGAAGTAGCACATGTAGGAGGAGAAGAGTCAAAAAGCCAGAAGATGGCACACACGAAGCATAGTTAAGAATGGGAGGGACTTAAAAATAGGCAAACTGAGATGTCTGAAGTCTCCAGGGCTCAGGAAGAAGTCTGTTACCCTAGCTGCACTGTCCTGCCCACAGGGGTGAGCCCACGGTCTTCAGCATCTTCTCCCCCAAAGCAGCTCCGTTAGCAAGGCCTTTATTTATTACTTTCTAAAACCATAAGGAACCTGAACTCTGTCATATCTACTTGCTAATTTAACCACACTAAGTTCACAGAAAGCATTTTGTATGAGGGACATGACCTGGCTTGTTAGCACCACATGTTGTAAGATAGAGAAAAGGATCTTTCATACTTCAGAAGTCTTGTTTCTCAATTGCCAGTCTCTTACTTTTTAACTTCTTTGCCATTTTGAATGGATTTCAAAACAAATCAACAGACACATAGAGTCTTTGGTTATTTTTGGCCAGAGTTGGATAAATGAATAGTCCAGAAAGTTTCTGACATTGTGCCAAATGTCTATGTGTCTAAAGTTTTAGGAGTCATGTTTTCCAGGAAACCTTGAAGTTCGCCGAGATTTATGCTTTTGATATTGTCATCCATTACTGTATTCAAAGGAGTTGTCTGCATCAAGGTTGATAGAGGGCAGTCAAACCTTTTGCACTGAACAAATTATATCATTAGGTGTCTGCCTGTGGGTCAACTTGTTCTCAAGCCCCAAAAACTAAACACAGCTGAGATCTAAATCCCCTGACAAATGAAGGCTGCGAGCAAGGATCATGAATAACATATGGCAAATGGAATTTCCAAACACCGTGCTGCCATACAATATACACCTGATAAATGGTTGTCTACAGGGATGCTGTTGAAAAAGGCTCTTGATGCAAGCCTCATGCATGGCACTAAAACATTAACAGAATTCGAGGAGACATTTCAAAGCTGGCAAGCCGTCTATCCGGATGCGTTGTCTAGTCCTCCTTTCCCCAGCTAAGGACAGCATCATTGTTTCCTTTTATGTGGGAACAAAGACAAGTAACAGTTTGACTTGTCATGCCTGAGGCCAGTGGGGCAAGAAGTGTTCAAATGAGAACAAAAGACAGAATTACTGTAAGGACAAGAAAGGAAAAAGAGAAAATGAATGAAAGGAAAAAGAGAAAATGAATAAAAGGACAGAAAAATATTATTCAAGATTAACTTTTAGTTGCACTTGTAACCACGAAGAAGTGAAGACTACACAGCATTGTCCTAGAGAAACAGCAAACATTTTTTTTCCCCAGTTAAATAAAATTGTGAACACAAAACTCACCTTCACTGCTCAGCTAAAATTCAGGCAACTCTGGAGCAGACGTGATAGGTTGGACTGGATGATCTTGGAGGTCTCTTCCAACCTGGTTGATTCTATGATTCTAAGAGCAGCAGCACACAGAGCAACTGATTTTAATGAGGCAGTGTGGGATGCTGCATCTACTCTCATGCTGGGCAGCATCACGGTCCCAAAATCAAAGTGTGCCAAAAAAAACTTAGCCAGGACCCTAGAGAGTCACTCACAAAGGGCCAAGGAAGTATTTGGACCAGAGGTGGGTTTATGTCTTAGTTAAAATTAATAGTATGGGCTGGGTTGTTGTTTTTTTTTATTTGGTTTGTTGGAGCTTTGCTGGTTTTGAGTTTGGGTTTTTGGGGGTTTGGTTTGGTTGGTTTGGTTTGTTGCCTTTGTTTAATTTTGGTAATGATTTTTTAAATTGTTATTACCTTTGGTATCCTTTGCAAATTTATCTCCCTGACTAGTAAGTCAGAGCTCCCTCTCAGAGTAACCTATTAAGCTATCTTCTGTGTAAATACGTACATATATATCACAGAATCAGCCAGCTAGGATCATCGAGTCTAACCTATCACCTAACCCTTCTAATTAACTAAGCCATGGCACTAAGTGCCTCATCCAGTCTCCTTTTAAACATCTCCAGGGATGGTGACTCCACTACCTCTCTGAACAGCCCATTCCAATGGGCAATCGCTCTTTCCGCGAAGAATTTCTTCCTAACATCCAGCCTAAACCTGCCCTGGCACAACTTGAGACTGTGTCCTCTTGTTCTGTTGCTGGTTGTCTGGGAGAAGAGACCAATCCCACCTGGCTACAGCCTCCCTTCAGGTAGTTGTAGACAGCAATGAGGTCTGCCCTGAGCCTCCTCTTCTCCAGGCTGAACAACCCCAGTTACTTCAGCTGCTCCTCACAGGGCTTGTGCTCATATATATATATATAGATAGATAGATATGTGTGTGTGTATGTACATATATGCACATAAGCACAAATGCATGTGTTTGTTACCTCTGGCTAACCTCTTGAGGTGCTCCTTACCTTTAATGAGGTCTTGACAAATAATATTAGTATTAGCAGTAGTGATAATAATAACAACAACAGCAGCAGTAACTACAATGGGAACAGTAATAACCAACACCACCACCAATAATAACAACACCAGCAACAACAGCTACAATGGGAACAGTAATAACAACCACCAATAATAATAACAACAGCAGTAACAACTACAATGGGAACAGTTACAACAACCACCACCAATAATAACAACAGCAGCAACACCAACTACAATGGGAACAGTTACAATAACCACCACCAATAATAACAACAGCAGCAGTAACAACTACAAGGGGAACAGTAACAACAACCACCACCTGTAATAACAGCAGCAGCAACAGCTACAATGGGAACAGTAATAACCAACACCACCACCAATAATAACAACAGCAGCAGTAACAACTACAAGGGGAACAGTAACAACAACCACCACCTGTAATAACAGCAGCAGCAACAGCTACAATGGGAACAGTAATAACCAACACCACCACCAATAATAACAACAACAGCAGCAGTAACTACAATGGGAACAGTAACAACAACCACCACCTGTAATAACAGCAGCAGCAATAGCTACAATGGGAACAGTAATAACAACCACCAATAATAACAGTAGCAGCAGTAACTACAGTGGGAACAGTAACAACCATCACCACTAATAGCAACAACAGCAGCAGTAACAACTACAATGGGAACAGTTACAACAACCATCACCACTAATAGCCACAACAGCAGCAGTAACAACAACAACGGGAACAGTAACAACAACCACCACCAATAACAACAACAGCAGCAATAACTACAAACCACCGCCACCAATAATAACAACAACAATAATGATAACAATAATAGTAATCCCAATAACAATAAAGCAGTCATAGTAGTTATGCAAATGGGTTATGTTCAGAAAAGTGTCCAAAACAATGGATTATTTTTCATTAAAGTGTTGTTTTTTTTAAACTAAGAAAATAAAATGCAGGATAATTGGAATCTTCCATTTTCAAACCCCTGTATTCTCAGCACTCCATTTGGAAACTGTGTAATTTCAAAAGGGAACTAAAACTAATAATTGGCAAGTGATTAAATAATGCCAGAGAGAGAAAGCAGGCTATACACCTAATTAAAAATAATAGTTGGAAAGTGATTAAATGATGCCAGGGAGTGAAGGTAGCCCTATGCACCTTTTTTTTTTTTCTTTTTTCAGATGCAAATCTTTTTTGTTTTCTCATTGCTGTCACCAAAGTGGAAAATGGTAATTCATTTCATATAGATTGCAAATGAGCATTCTTTTCCTGATTGTACTAATGCCCCTTTGAGATAATATCTCAAATTTTCAACAGAGTAAGGGAACAGATGAATGTACTTCTAAGCTTAAGCCAGTTTACTTCATAGCCCTGTAAGAAGTTGCATAAGCACAAATCAGAAAGTGGCACAAGACATGTGGCTGGGAAACAGATGAGAATAATTTTTTCTTAAGCCAAAATTGCTACCAAGAATGTGGGAAAAGGAACCACGTAGCCGTGGGTCTCCTAAGCCAACTACAACTGGCCACTTAGCTAAGGTTAATGGGTTAAAATAGCAGTCATACAGCAGGGATCACCATCACTGTGAGACCAGAGTTACAAGTAAGTCTGGCTGTTAGGTGTCAAGTTCAACTCTCACAGATTGCCCAGTGTGGTCTGAGAGCCAAATTTTCAGATGTTCCTCCACACACAGAATAATGCATGTGTCACTCAGGGTCTGTGCTTGCTCAGGCAACACCTCCATTAAGGCTTCAGAAGAGATTTTCCTGCTTAGAGGTCATGTGGAGTCTGTAGCCAGATGAGTGTGCAGTTCAGGGGCATGGCTAAGCACAGCACCATTCACAAAAGGCAATATGTTAAGAAGGTAACAGTTAAAAGAGTCACTAATTGCATGAACTTTAGTCTGATAATTAACTTACAGCACCTACTTCCTTTTACAGCTTGGACCAAAATGTGTGGATGTGGTGGTCCCAATTGCATGGGGAAATCCTACAGCCTGCATTATGTAGGAAGTCAGATTAGATGATGGCAACACTTCCTTCATGACAGAAAAATTCATGACACTGTTAGATGTTTTGTTAAATCAGAGTCTAAGTGATAAGCAAAATTAATAGATTTCTGTATTTCTCTGGGTGGTCCATCCATAACATGGGAACATTTGTGTTTCTGTGCTCTGATCTGCTTGTTCATGCAGTATGTGTGTGCCTGGACTTAATGCTGACAAATAAACAACCTGATTTTCAGGCTGGCTTCTTAAGAGCTTCGTAGAAGATTGAGAGGATGTGGATTTTGTGCACCAAAGTGATTCTTAATTAAAATCAGCCATTCTAGGTTAAAAAAAATGCCCAGACCTTTGCAATTTACACAAAAAAACACTCTGCAAAGAGTAGGTGGCACTTAGTGCCATGGTCTGGTTGATTGGACAGGGCTGGGTGCTAGGTTGGACTGGATGATCTTGGAGGCCTCTTCCAACCTGGTGGGTGCTGTGATTCTATGATAACAGTTGGACTTGATGATCCTGAAGGTCCTTTCCAACTGGCATGTTTCTGTGATTCTGTGAAAACTGGTTTCTGAATCACAGAATCAGTCAAGGTTGGAAGGGACCACAAGGATCATCCAGTTCCAACCCCCTTGCCATGAGCAGAGACACCCTACCCTAGATCAGACGGCCAGAGCCTCATCCAGCCTGGCCTTAAACACCTCCAGGGATGGGGCCTCAACCACCTCCTTGAGCAACCCGTTCCAGGCTCTCACCACTCTCATGCTGAACAACTTCCTCCTCACCTCCCATTTGAACCTACCTACCTCCAGCTTTGCTCCATTCGCCCCAGTCCTGTCACTCCCTGATAGCCTAAAAAGTCCCTCCCCAGCTTTCTTGTAGGCTCCCTTCAGATCCTGGAAGGCCACAAGAAGGTCTCCTGGGAGCCTCCTCTTCTCCAGACTGAACAGCCCCAACTCTTTCAGTCTGTTCTCATAGTAGAGGTGCTCCAGCAATCTGATCATCCTCCTGGCCCTTCTCTGGCCACACTTCAGCACCTCCACATCTCTCTTGCAATAGAATCATAGAATCATAGAATGAATCATAGAATGGTTTAGGTTGGAAGGGACCTCAAGGATCATCCAGCTCCAACCCCCCGCCATAGGCAGGGACACCTCCTACTAGAGCAGGCTGCTCAAGGCCTCATCCAGCCTGGCCTTAAACACCTCCAGGGAGGAAGCATCCACAACCTCCCTGGGCAACCCGTTCCAGTGTCTTACCACCCTCACTGTAAAGGGGGGGGGCTCCAGAACTGGACGCAGTACTCCAGGTGGGGTCTCACCAAAATCTTGCTTATAGTTGCAAAGAAGCTTAAGCATTGAACCTATCTTCTCTGCATGCTTCTTTTTAGCCTGTTCCTGGCTCTATACCACCAGGCTTTCCTCGCAGGAAGCATCTATGCTAAACATCACTGTCAACTCTGAGACAAGAGACACATTCAAAAGCACATGGAAGCTTTTTTTTTCCCCCCTCCTCTTTGTTACCATAAGTTGCCCGCAGAGGGTCCATTCATTCTGTTTGCTTGTTCCACTGTGTAATAGCTCAACTCAAGTATCAACAAGATAAGCTTTTAAAAGCAGAATATTCCCAGCTGTTGCGGTCAGGCGGCAGCGGCAGCAGCAGGTTCCTATCCGAGGACAGCGGAGCAGCCCAGCGCAGCAGCGGCGATGGCAGCGCGGAGGGGAAGCAGCATGTGTTCTCTGTACACAGTAGCGAAGGGTCCCACAGACAGCAATTAGCACCAGCGGAATGAAGATGAACGGTCATATACATAACCTTAATAAAAATGTCACAGAAGAGAAATCTCACACCATATGGATCCATCCTGACAGGATTTTTCCCCTTCCCCTTTTTCTTAAGCAGCAAGACAGCTCCGTTTTTTAATAGCCTTTTGCATTAGTTTTGCTTTCTGGTGGTGTTGCTGTTTTCTTCTCTCATGAGCAAGATGGGGCTGCTGTTTCTTGTGATAGCAAAGGACAGGTACGGTTTGATCTCTGGGTTTTTCTGTATCTACTCGGTTTCAGTTTGCCATCAAAACTGTCTGCCACTCAGCCCCAGTGACCTGACTCAGTAGATTCCAATTCTGTTCAGCTTTTGGAAAGAGCTGCACTAGAATTTGCAAGACTTTATTCATAGAATCACAGAATCATGGAATCATAGAATCACAGAATAATAGAATCACAGAATCATAGAATCACAGAATCATAGAATGATAGAATCACAGAATCATAGAATGATAGAATCACAGAATCATAGAATGATAGAATCACAGAATCATAGAATGATAGAATCACAGAATCATAGAATGATAGAATCACAGAATCATAGAATGATAGAATCACAGAATCATAGAATGATAGAATCACAGAATCATAGAATGATAGAATCACAGAATCATAGAATGATAGAATCACAGAATCATAGAATGATAGAATCACAGAATCATAGAATGATAGAATCACAGAATCATAGAATGATAGAATCACAGAATCATAGAATGATAGAATCACAGAATCATAGAATGATAGAATCACAGAATCATAGAATAATAGAATCACAGAATGATAGAATCACAAAATCTTAGAATGATAGCATCACAAAATCATAGAATAATACAATAATAGAATCACAGAATCACAGAATCATAGAATCACAGAATAATAGAATCACAAAATCATAGAATAATAGAATCACAGAATGATAGAATTGTCAGGACTGGAAGGCACCACGAGGATTATCCAGTTCCAACCCCTCTGCTGTGGGCAGGGACACCCTACCCTAGATCAGGCTGCCCACAGCTTCATCCAGCCTGGCCTTAAACACCTCCAGGGATGGGGCCTCAACTGCCTCCCTGGGCAACCCATTCCAGGTTCTCACCACTCTCATGCTAAAGAACTTCCTCCTCACAACCAGGGAGGTTATTCTTCCCCTGTAGTCAACAGTGGTCAGGCCACACTTTGAGTACTGTGCCCGGTTCTGGGCCCTTCAATTCAAATGCTGGTATGAAATCTCACTTTGCCTCTAGTGTCCTTAGTTTAGCTTTAGTGACGACAGCAATCCGCTTCCAGTATGCTCTAAGCCGTGGCTATGTTCTTTCAGTTGTGCTCACTTGTAGCCATACTGCCATATACCTCTGTAACCAGAAGGGAAAGGGATGCATGCTTATAAAAAATGTCTCTGACAGTGTTAAATGGAGTGAACAATGAATCAGTTAAGGCTCAAAAGCTGTAGAAGTCTCTCTCCTTTCCCCAGCCCCTGACTGCACACTCCCTCTGTGAGCTGAAAATGAACTCGTAGGGACTATTGGCTTCACATGATTCAAGGGTGGCTGGTTTGCATCAATATTTCTAAAATCCCTCTTATTATCTTGCCTATGTCAAAGTTTGATAAGAAGGAAGAAGGATGAAGCTATTTATAATTCAGAATGACTTTTAACTAAAGGTATTTAAAAACCAAATCGCAGTTAAGTCAGAGCTTGCTTTTAACTGGGCTTAAACAAAAGATGCAGCTTGAAAACAATTATTGAAGCTGACAAAATTAACTCTGACCTTGCAATCTTATAAATGCCAGCACAGCTTTTCTTCCAGTGTCAGTATGCATATGTGGCTGTGTGTGTACTTGCAGCAGCAAAGAGCTCCCAAGGAAAGAATTATGCTTTGCTGCTCAGGAGCTCCCCTTGAGAGGATCTGCTATTTTGTTGCTCTGTTGTGCTGGAAATCCATCTGTGCAGACAAGTCAAGTTAATTTTCCATCACTCATATTATTTCTGGTGAGAAGAAGTTGTCTCCCAGCCCATCCTTTCAGTCATCCTCTCTGCTCAGCTCACAGAGAAGGGTCTTTTTTAGGCTTCCTCCTAATTTCTCTTAGTTTTTATTAAAAAAAAAACAAACAACCAAAACATAAAGAAACAAAACAAATCAGAACTAAGCAAAACAAAGAAAACCCACAAAACCAAACCAAAACAACTCCCCCCACCAGAAAACCCAACCAAACACCCCCGAAACCAAAACCCAAACACACACACACAAAAACTCCAAAGCAAGGCAATCCAAACCAAAACCTCAAACAAACAAACAAAACAACCAACCAACCAAAAGTCCTCAAAAGAACAAACAAACCAACCAAACCCACAAGACAATCAAGGTGAAAGCATCAATTATCTCTTTCTCCTAGCTTGGGAAAGGAGATTGCAATGCATTGGTAAACACACCAAAGATGTGCTGGTGAATGTGTCAATATTCTAAGCTAGGAAGCAGTTCCCTTTTCCCCTGACTTTACAGTCCAGCCATCAGCTGGGGGTTGTACTTTCCTCTTCTTGTGCAGACCATTTCCAGCCTTCTCCGTGAGAGCAGTTTGCCTGCCCTCTATCCAGAAGGCGACTGTGCTTTCCATAGTCTGAGCAGATCCAGCAGCCCGGTCTGCATCTTGTCTGAGCCAGCAGGTGGGACCAGAGCCTTCCTAAGGTCCCTTCCTTCCTAACTGATCTTGTGGCATCCCAATGACATCCTCTGCCACTGAGCTGTCATTAGGCAGAAGAGCTGAGAAAACAGCTGAGGTCTCTTTTGGGCGTTGTGACCTGGGGATCCTCCTGGCCATCTCCTTCAGCAGACTGATTGGCAGTGCCCTAAGCAGGCAACGCTGCCTCATTGATCTCCCTTATTGGGCTATTCACAGAATCACGGAATGTCAGGGGCTGCAAGGGACCTCAAAATATCATCCAATCCCCCTGCCAGAGTAGGATCCCCTAGACCAGATCACACAGGAACACATCCAGGAAGCTCTTGAATATCTCCAGAGAGGGAGACTCCACAACTCCCCTGTGCAGCCTGTTCCAGTGCTCAGTACCCTCAGAGAAAAAATTCCCCTCATGTTTACATGAAACTTCCCTTTCTGACTCCAAGTATCAGTCACTCCTGCCTTGAAGGCTTTAGTTCTCACCACTACCTTAACTAACAGAGGCTGGAAACATTGCTCAGCTTTGTCTTGCTAGGATGAAGATCTGTAAAGGTGTTCCACAAGATTACCTTGATCCAGAGTAGTTTTCTCTGATTGAGTTATTACTTTGTCCAGCCACCAGACAGCAAAATCAGGTAACCTGATGATATTCCAGAGGTCTGTTGGAGTTTGGACTACTAGATGGCACACATTTTGCTTTCTGAGGAGGAACTTCTTTACAGTGAGAGGGACAGAGCACTGGAATAGGCAGTGCCCAGAGAGGTTGTGGAGTCTCCTCTGGAGACACTTAAAACCTGCCTGGATGTTTTCCTGTGTGAACTACCCTAGAAGATCCTGCCTTGGTAGAGAGGTTGGACTCAATGATCTCTGGAGGTCCCTTCCAACCTCTGAGTTTCTGTGATTCTGTGGTTTTGTGCAGCTGTTTGTGTGTTACTGGGTCAGTTCTAAGTTTAAGGACTGGGTTCACGTCCTAACAGTTTGTTTCTCAGCTGGGATGGCAAGGCATGGGCAGCATCAGTCCCATCCTTGCAGTCTCTCATCTAACATTCCCGTTTTGCACAGCAAGCAGATGTGGGGTGACAAGACAGAGAGGCACGGAAGTGAAATCCCTAGTGGAGAAGCTGAAGCCCAGATCCCTGGCCCTGCAGTAGCCACGTCCCAGCACGCAGGGCATGACAAAGTCCAAAGGACATAGGTGAAGTGTCTAGGTTTGCTCTTCTTGCTGCTGCAGACAGATAGCTATTGCTGCGGAGCTTGTGCTACAGATACACAACTTCTCTGTTTCTCTTCGTCACAATCCTTTCTTCCGAGATCACCCCCAGATTCAGTGCAATCTTTTTCTGCTTTCCACAGGCTGCTGGAAATTTCTGGATGATCAATGGAACATCATGTTCCCTTGAGGTGCTTTCAGCCAGAATGAAAAGGCTTAATATGCTCTTTCAGTGTTGTTTTTTTTCCCAGTGAGGTAACTTCACTTATTTTTTTTGTTCTTTTGAAGAGGAATCCACCACCCACCTTCCTAGACTGTTCTACATATTCCCTCTTTTAGTGCTGAGGGGATGCTGTGCCAGCTGAGCTGTCTGCCATCTGTCCCCAGCCATCTTTTAGTTTGCTTATAACATTCTCAAATGTATTTTTGATCGTCACCTACTCACCCCCACCCTGGACATGCTGGTGAGATTACAGCAGGTCTCTGAGCATACTTTGTCCATTGCTGGCAAGAGGGAGTTAAACAATCCTGNGGCTTTGCTTCAACACCTCCAGGGATGGTGACTCCACCACCTCCCTGGGCAGCCCATTCCAATGCCAATCACTCTCTCTGTCAAGAACTTCCTCCTAACATCCAGCCTAGACCTCCTCCTGGCACAAGTTGAAACTGTGTCCCCTTGTTCTGTTGCTGGTTGCCTGGAAGAAGACACTGACCCCCACTTGTCTACAACCTCCTTTCAGGTAGTTATAGGCAGCAATGAGATCATCCAGTTCTAACCCCCTGCCATAGGCAGGGACACCTCCCACTAGAACAGGTCCCTCAAGGCCTCATCTGACCTGGTCTTGAACACCTCCAGGGAGGGAGCAGCCACAACCTCCCTGGGCAACCTGTGCCAGTGTCTCACTATCGTCACTGTAAAGAACCTCTTCCTAACATCAAGAATTTCCTCCTAACATCCTTCTACATTTTAGAAAAATAAGATGTGCAGACTGATTTTGAAGTTTATTCATCATTTTAAAAGAGGAACCTATCAATTACAGTTTGCTTTGAGTGCACAGCTACATCTATCCATGTCCAGACGGTCACTTTTTAATGCTTTAGTTGAAATGTAGCAATCCTTTTGGCTCTGTTTATCTTCAGAAGACAGCTCCGGGATATGGAACTATATATAGAGAGAGATATAAAGATAGATAAAAAGGGGGAAAAGTTACCTTTATGTTACTACAAATGATTTTGAGAACCTGAACCAAAGTATGATGGCTTGCCTGGAGACCATGTAAAACTGTAGCCGTGTTGTGTGAGCCACTTCATTCATCTCTGCCTTCGTTTTGACTTGCTCGGTTGTTATTTATTTACACGCTGTAGGCCAGGCTTTCTCCTGTGCCAGAGCTCCACTCAGTGCAGTTTGGAGATGGGTCATAAGGAAGTCATTACAGCTCTCCATGGTTTTGTGAAAGCTCCTGGCTTCTGCATGATTTCTCCTGGTTGCCAGGCAGTCTGATGTTAGACCTCAAGTGAGGCTCTTAGCGGTGCATTAACCTCAGCGTAACGTAAGGACATGCCAGAACTGTGGCGTGTGCATCTTTCCCTTGCACGTGCAACTGTTAATAAGATTGCCCTGATTTTGTAAAGATCCTGGCAGTGAAGTTTTCTGAGCCTTCATGGTACTCAGTAGAGTAAAATGTAGGCTAGTTTTAATGAAGATGCTTCATCTAAATAAAGATTGAGAATTACATGCAACTGTCTGTGATGGGAAATAGTTCACCACTCTGTTCAGTGCTTGGCGTGACTGAGCTGGAGGCTTTCAGGAACTTAGAATCATAGAATGGTTTAGGTTGGAAGGGACCTCAAGGATCATCCAGCTCCAACCCCCTGCCATAGGCAGGGACACCTCCCACTAGAGCAGCTTGCTCAAGGCCTCATCCAGCCTGGCCTTAAATGCCTCCAGGGAGGAAGCATCCACAACCTCCCTGGGCAACCTGTGCCAGTGTCTCACCACCCTCACTGTAAAGAACTTCCTCCTAACATCCAGTCTAAACCTCCCCTCTGCCAGTTTAAACCCATTCCCCCTCATCCTGACATTACCAGACCTNATGAAATAGTATTGGAAGACCTTTCCCAAGATAAAAAGTTGATAGTTATAGCAGGATAGATACCACTGCTAGAAAGCCTTTTTGCCTCCGTTATGCTTGGTAGTGAGAACTACTGCCCAGGCTTTTCCTATACAACTGTGGGGCATGAGTAGAGCCTGGAGAACAACAGCTGCATCCTGAGCTCATCTCACCTGCTTCAAGTACTTCAGAGAGGTGCCTGGTCACTGTAGGATCCTTCTGTAGCTGGTGAAGAAACATATCTCTAGAGGGTAACTCTGACCACTTGAAGTCATTACCTACTTCAAATAGAGTTGAAAACAACTTGGATCCTAACATATGGGCTGCTATGAAGTGTCTCATGCTAAGCGAGTATGGTTTCTAGCTTTTGAATATACTGAATAGTCCTACAGAGAGATAATGATGAATCTTCCCCTTTGGCTTCACTTGTGAATTGACTTAAATGTTTATTGTCTTGAATGCTTATTGTCTCACAAATATCAAATTATTCTTGCATCTCAGCCCTTCAGTGACAGGATCTAATGGACAGATAGGGAAGCTGAGCCCCTAGTTGCCCTTCCCTTGTCTACTGTTGCTGTGACTTCATCATAAAAAGCCACCACATTTGTCAGGCATGATTTGCCCTTGCTGAAGCCATGCTGGTGGATGTGCCAGTCCCCACTAGCTCTGCACCACTGTTTACACTAGTCCTGCCTGGCTGTCTGATCCAGCAGGTACCATGAATATCTTTGAGGAACTGGTTCCCTAAGGTGGAAGAGAAACACTTTTGCTGCCTGGGGTGACTCCTAGATTGTAAATCACATGGTAACCCCACATAAATGCCTTACAGAGCTTTTAATGAAATGTATCCCATAGGTGAAAGCCAACAGCAATATTAGAAATGGTGTTTATTTTATAGCCTAGAAACTGCATTTTAAATGGTAGCATAGGTTTATGTGACAGTTCTATTAAATATAAAATAGGCCCATTACAAAGAAAGCCCTTTACTTCTGCTTTTATCTGTGTCTAAATGGCATGCCCAGCTCTGCAATTCCTCAAATCAGACATTTTTAGAACTTTATTTATGTCACAGCCATAACAAACTAGCAACTAGAAAACTATAATGGGCACAAACGGCTAATAAAAGTGAGATTGTTGAAAAATGCTTCTTAATAGCAATTTACAAAGGATCCTGATAAAACAAAACCGAGGCTGCATTTCCCTGGAAGTTTGCCACTGCTGCAATCACTGCCATTTGGCAACAGGTACTCCCCCTCTCCATCTCTTGTGGCCGTTTCCCTTGGAGTGTGCTGCAGGCCACGTACTCTGAGGTTATTTCCCCACTCTTTCCTTAGTCGGTTGGTGCCTACTGATCCATAGACACCCCCTTGGGAGTACTCTTTTTTTTCCTTCCCTTTCCACCAGGTGACCTGAATGAGGAGGCATCTGGATGGCTTTGTCACTTGCTCAGTGGGGAGAAAGCCAGAATCTGTCCCAGATGTGCAGCGAGTGCTCTGTTCCGTACCGAAACCTGCATCACTTCTCTGATGATCTGTTTGCACAAGCTGGCTAAGATGAACAGGTCAGACTCCTTGTTTATAGACTGAGCACTGTTTTGCCCCATGATCAGTACCAGATGCCCAGGCAAAAGATTGGGAGTTAAACTCACTTCTTCTGCAGGACAAGTTTTGTGGTATTTTGACAATGTCCTTGCGGCTATCCAAGTGATGCTGGGGGAAACTTCGTAGCACCCTGTTCCAGATTAAGCCCAGCTGGGCTGGGAGAGTGGTCTGGAAACCTCACTCCAGGTGTTCCCTGGCCTCTCCTGGGGGAGAAGACCCCCCCAGGTCAAAGCTTATCCCAGTCCCACTTCCTGTCCACAACCCTATTTAAGACCCAGTCAAGCTCCTACTCTCGATCTCTCTTGTTCCTGCCTTTGCCTTTGCCACATCTCCCTGCTGCTGCTGTTCCTGATATCCACATGGGCAACCCTGCTACATCCTGAATCTAAGGACAATCCATCTCAATCCAGAGAATCCACTGCCATCCAATTCTGTTTTGCGTGTCTATCTCTAGCTACTCCTTTCCTTTACACCTCTGTAACCTTCCTTTACCTTAAATATTGTTAAAGTTACCTTTTAACTTCCGAATCAGTTTAAGGCTGTTCTTTAGGTGCTTTACTCCCTTTTACTCTTCTGCCTAATTTGAGGAGGCATCCTTAATTTTGTTCCATTGGGTTTGTGAGCTCTGGGAAAGCTTAAAGAGTAACACACTCAAGGAACAGAGGCCTTCTTCCAGATATGCTCTTGTTTACAGCAGATCTACTCACTAGCCAAGGGAGGTAAGAGCAAGGCAGCATGTTTAAGTAAAGGTCAAAGACATTGGTCTAGTCTAATTGCAGGCAGTGATGAATATCCCTGAATAGAAATTGATCTCCCAACCCATTCAGTACTGTACCTGCACAAGGAGGAGATGTTCTTGCTAAGAAGTTTTTACAACCCATGGGGGAGAAAGGCAATTCAAAAGCTTTTAGTGGTGAAGCAGAGGAGGCTTAAAACACTGTATAGTGCATTGAGATTGTTTAGCCTGGAGAAGAGGAAGCTGAGAGGAGACCTTATTGCTCTCTACAGCTACCTGAGAGGAGGTTGTGGCCAGGTGGGGGTTGGCCTCTTCTGCCAGACAACCAGCGACAGAACAAGAGGGCACAGCCTCGAGCTGTGCCAGGGCAGGTTTAGGCTGGATGTTAGGAAGAAGTTCTTCACAGAAAGAGTGATTGGCATTGGGATGGGCTGCCTAAGGAGGTGGTGGAGCCACCATCCCTCGAGGTGTTTAAAGGAAGACTGGATGTGGTGCTTGGTGCCATAATTTATTTAATTAAAAGGTCATAGGTTGGACTCAATGATCTCAAAGGTCTTTTCCAACCTGATTAATTCTTTGATTCTGTGAGATGAAGACAGTGGAGGGGAAAATTACATGTGAACACATCGCGGTGTTACTGAAGAGATGCACTGGAAGTTGAGCATTCATGACACTTAGGCTCACAGAGTGAGAGGAGTGCCTGAGCTCCATGTGAAGTAAGATTTAAATAATGTGGGACACCACTTAACCCAACCTATCCAAAAAAGCTGCAAGAAACACTAGAAACAGTACCCACATGCTGGGAATCACAACCCTACTGCCTTCTGACCAAACCCATAGTCCTGGTGGACGAGAAGTTTTCCATGGCACAGCAATGTGCCCTTGTGGCCAAAAAGACCAATGGGATCCTGGGGTACATTAAGAAGAGTGTGTCCAGCAGATCAAGGGAGGTTCTCCTCCCCCTCTACTCTGCCCTGGTGAGAACTCATCTTGAGTACTGCATTCAGTTGTGGCTCCCCAGTTTAAGAGGGGCAGAGATATGCTGGAGAAGGTCCATTGGAGGGCTGCAAGGATGATTAGGGGACTGGAAGACATGGCTTATGAGGAGGGGCTGAGGGACTTGGGGCTTTTTAGTCTGGAGAAGAGAAGACTGAGAGAGGATCTAATAAATGTTTATAAATATCTGAGGGCTGGGGGTCAGGAGAGGGGACAGGCTCTGCTCACTTGCTCCTTGTGACACGACAAGGAGTAATAGATGTAAGCTGCAGCACAGGAGGTTCCACCTCAACACAAGGGCAAACTTCTTTACTGTAAGGGTCCCAGAGCACTGGAACAGGCTCCCCAGAGAGGTTGTGGAGTCTCCTCCTCTGGAGACTTTCAAGGCCTGTCTGGCTGTGTTCTTCTGTGACCTGAGCTATATTGTATGGTCCTGCTTTGGCATGGGGGTTGGGCTGGATGATGTCTTTGGGTCCCTTCTAACCGCTAATATCCTGTGATCCTGTGATCCTGTAACCCAGCTGCAGAAGCAGCATTTGTTTAGAGCTGGGCTAATAATGGAGTGTGCATTAGCCTGGCCCGTGGGTAGCAGGGCTTCCACTGGAAATGCAGACAAACTTTCCTTGTTTTTTTCTTCTTGATCTGAAATTAATGATGAAAATGGTGTGTTTCCCCCGAAAATTATTAGCAAACATGCTTTTAGTGTAGTTTCACAGCCTGCTAACTGATCCAGTACCATAGGATCCCAGTTTATTTGTACAGATCTAATGAGAATTAGCAAACCAGAAAGAGTAAGCAGAATTTGGATTGCTTTATTCTCGTGGGTAGTCAATAAGAACAGTTGTGTGAGCAAGACAAGCAAGATCTGACCCAAAGAAAATACATTTGGCAAATTCCTGTAAACCGGAAAGTCAGTAGCAGCAATTGAGAAATCATAGACATATTTTCAAGCTGTCCTGTTGAGGACTGCCTTTAACCACATCTCCCTTCCCCTTTTCTCTCTCCCCCTTCTTCCAGACTTTTATCCCCAGTACTTAATTGTGAGTAAAATATTTGTACTGGGAAGACATCAAAGGCCCTGATTTTAGAAATTGAATTTTGTATAACACAAGACCTCTGAACTTCAGAGAAAGTTCATTTCGTCAACTATCACTAATCATCTGCAAGTCTGGGGCTCTACCAACTAAAACACAGCATTATGAGTAATAGACTTCCCCCCACATCTGAAGTGTAAGAATCATTACAAATATGAACACCAGCAACGATAATGCTTTGCACGATTCTGGTGTCTAAACTGGCAGCAGAGTGCAGAAACAAACTGACACTTCTGCTTTAAAAAATGGGCAGCCTGCAAAGCCAAAGTGTGAAAGAAATGTACCCAGGGAAGGGCCTTTATTTTGCACATCTGTTCTAGCTATTATGTCTTTGAATCTTCCTCCTCCACTGCTCTACATCTTTGATGTCTCCTTCAAATTCTGACATTAGAAAGTGCCTAGCCTCCGCTAGCAGAGAAGAAAGGCTCTCTACTCTTACCTTTCTGGCAGCAAGGATGCTAACAGTTGAGGGAATGAGCCTAGGGTATGATTACATTTTCCAACTTGACCTGAAGCACTGTCATTATAAGATCAGGAGCTGGCTCCGAGCTGAGATCTGTTGTGTTCCTGTTCTCTCCAGTGATGCAGAACAGCCACTCAGAGACAGGGAAAGGAGATGCACTCGGAAACATCCATCCCTGTAAGAGGAGAGCTTTCCTTTTCATTTTCCAGCAGAAGAATCATAGATTCAGTCAGGTTTGGAAGGGACCACAAGGATCATTGAGTTCCAACCCCACTGCCATGGGCAGGGACACCCTATCCTACCCTAGATCAGGCTGGCCAAAGCCTCATCCAGCCTGGCCTTAAACACCTCCAGGGATGGGGCCTCAACCACCTCCCTGGGCAACCCATTCCAGACTCTCACCACTCTCATGCTGAACAACTTCCTCCTCACATCCAGTCTGAACCTACCCACCTCCAGCTTTGCTCCATGAAGAAGACAATCACTTCTTGCAAATGCAAAACATGGTTTTTCACTGGCTGATAAAATTGCATTTAGGACAAGAGTAGCCAAGGCCAAAACCTATCAAAAATGGATGTTCTTTGAGGTCTCTTCCAACCAGATGTATTCTGTGATTCTATGGAAATAGGTAGAATGGGGACCAGCAAAAGCAATTTAAAATTATTAGGGCCATATTTTTTTTTTTTTAATTAATAAGAGGACAGTTCATAGAACCATAGAATGGTTTAGGTTGGAAGAGATGTCAAAGACCATCCAGTTCCAACCCCCTGCCATAGGCAGGGACACCTCCCACTAGAACAGGTCACTCAAGGCTTCATCCAACCTGGCCTTGAACACCTCCAGGGAGGGAGCAGCCACAACCTCCCTGGGCAACCTGTGACAGTGTTTCACCACCCTCACTGGAAAGAAATTCTTTCTAACATCAGTTTTTAACTCATTACTCCTCCTCCTGTCATTACAAGACCTTGTGAATTGTCCCTCCCCAGCCCTCCTGTAGGCCCCCCTCAGATACTGGAAGGTCTCCTTGAAGCTCCACTCCAGCTCCCTCAGCCTCTCCTCACAGGGCTGTGTTCCAGGCCCCTCACCAGCTTTGTCACCCTTCTCTGGATACGTTCCAGCATCTCAACATCTCTCTTGAATTGAGGGGCTCAGAACTGGACACAGTACTCAAGGTGTGGCCTGACCAGCATTGAGTACAGGGGCAGAATAAATTGTATTGATACTGTTTTCCTGATCAGTTTGGGAGTGCCTGCTGGGCTACATTCTACAAATTCACACATTTCCCTTATAAAATCACAGTTCAAAGTAAGAGAGGTGAGCGTGAGATTAACACGAGTGGCTTTTGTTTTGTAATGCTTTTCCATCCTGAAGGTACCCTTGGAGCATGTGCATATATTTCCAATTTTCTTTAGTTTGTGGATCCTCCAAAATTTCCCCATGGAAGTATGGATAAAACTACACAGACAACTTAAATCATCTCTATTTGGCTTTAGGTTTGTTTTTCTGTAACTACCTATTGCAGATCCCTCAGTATCCCTCTTCCCTATGGACCTTCATGAGTTTTTGGACCTCATGTTAAAATTCCAGTCTCACACTGGTCATAAACACACCTAAAAGATTCAAGTTGCATTTATTTAAGCACCATGAGCTTGAATATAAGGAGTTGGACTAGATGATCTTTTGTGGTCCCTTCCAGCTCCTAATGTTCTGTGATTCTGTAATTATGCAGGGTATGACTTGAGGACCAAGAGAGTAGTTGTTGACTCTTGCTTCTTATTGTTTCACCTCTGTCAAGCCTCTCACAACTGTTTGTGTTTCACAGAATGCAGGCAGGTGCTCCACGGCCATCCCTGCAGGGTAAATGTCTCACTTTCTGAGGCTCACAGCCTGACTGACTTTGCAGGCATTTCCAGCATCTCTTTCTTACTGCTCTGCTTTTTTTTCACTAATAGTTAAAAATAGTTAAAAAAAACGGTCTTTTTTTTTTAAAGAGCTTTGGTAACTCATTGAGGAAGCCAATAAAGATCTGAACTGTTACCTCTCCTCCCAAAAGATGCAAACCAAACCACCCATTGATCTGGGAGGAATTCATCAGAAAGCCAAAACCAAACACAACAAATCATGGAAACATCCGCAAATGACTTCAGCTAAAATACACAGTGGGAGGGTTTTCTGTGTCCCAGATAGCCCAGAATTCAACTTTCACCAAAAGCCAGGATTGCTCCGGGGTGAAGACCACCTCCTCTGTTTCAGTGACGTGAAGCATCGGGGGTTTAGGGCTCATCCATTAAGGTGTCATTTCCAGTGCATGCAAAAGGCCTCTGCTCTCCTCTGACTAATATGCTCTCGATAGCGAGTGGCTGCTTTGTGAGAGTATTTTTAGAGCTGCAGGGGTAAAAAAACAAGCATTGAAGGTAAAATGGCTGCCTACTGAGAAAGATTATATTCCAATAATCACTTCAAAGAGAACAGGAGGGGGTGGTGGTAAAGCATGTTTCTAATTTCTATGCAAAAACAAAGGAAGTGATTTCTTTCAAGGCTTTCTTTTTTATTATTATTTGTTTTTCAAATTGCACACTGCTCAACTTTTAAAACAATAATCAGTCTTGACAGCCATTTAATAATTGCTAGTGATCTATAGCTTTATTATAAAGTACTCATCTAATGATGTATTTCCTTTACCCTAAGGGCCAAGTACAAAGCCGGGGAAATTATCTTGGTGATACTTTTAATAACTTCCTGTGGGATCGCAGGCTCTGGCTGAAGCTGTCTTTGCAAAAGAGTTAATCATGTAATTTCACAGATTAGACAACACAGGGTTACTAATGAGAAACTTCAGTTCAGTGATAAACTTTTTTTTTTTCCCCTTTCTGTCTTCTTTTTTTTTTTGTTTCCCCCCAAGAATATTTTGAGAGGGCTGTAACCTTTGGCTGACACCCAGCCAGGCTATTAGTTTAACCATGGGATGCACTACCAAATGCACAAGAGTCAGCAGAACTTTCCCTGCTGAAAATTGCTCTGCAAAGAAGCCTTCCAAAAAAAGCCAGAAGGGAAAAACCAGGCAACAACAACAACAACAACAAACAACAACAACAAGAGGCTGACTTATCAGCTTCCGATAATTGGCACCGCTTCAGCTTCCAGTTTCTTTTCAGCAACGTCCGCTAGCTATAGCAACCCCGGATCCCATTTAAATGTCATGCTGCCCTCTGTTCTATAAACATGTATCATCCATCACTAAATATTTAGATCTGAATTGTTGGAGCTGAGTTCTGTGCCAGGGGTAAGGGGATTAATTCCTTTCAAGGCCCTCACATGATGGATTTTTCACTGAAAGTAAACATCCGAGAAGAGCTCACACTACGGCCATAAAATATATAAATAAAGTTTAAAGTTTAATTAAGTCAACATTATTTAAAGTGGTTGTCATATTTTATGGTGAACTCTTTGTGTTTATTTTGTATGACTCCTCATAAATAGTCTCTCCCCTTCAGACAAAAGGCACAGCTGGGTTAAAGTTAAGGGTCCCATCCGTGGTACAGGAAGGAGGATCTCCTGGGCTCGGGAGATCCAAAACATGCCGTATCAGGCCTTCTGCTATCTCATGTCTTCCTAATGAGCTGAGATGTTGTGCAGGCACAGGAAAGGCTTGGTCGAGTTTACCACAGATGTGACACAGGGAAGTCCTTCATGTGGCTGTCTGGGCTCCGCAGAGGGAGGGCTTCACCTTGCCCTGTCCAAAGGCAGCTGATGCTGGGCAGACAGGTAGAGGGGAAGGGAATAGGGCTTAGAAAGGACAGGTTGAGTCTCCTCTGCCTACACCAGCAAAGAGGTTGCACCAAGCACTGGCAGATTGCTGACGTTGCTCCTATTCCTCTCCTACTCTTTTGCTCCCCAGGGAGGTGGTGGAGTCACCATCCCTGGAGGTGTTTGAAAGGAGGCTGGATGAGGCACTTAGTGCCATGGTTTAGTTAATTAGAAGGCTTAGGTGATAGGCTGGACTTGATGATCTCAGAGGTCTTTTCCAACGTGTTTAATTCTGTGATTCTGTGAAGTATGTCTTTCAGCCAGGTAAGGTGTGCTTTTGAGAAGTAAATGATAGGATGCCATTATGTGGCCTAATAGAATAGAACAGAATAGAATAGAATAGAATAGAATAGAATAGAATACAATACAATAAAATAGAATACAATACAATACAATAGAATACAATAGAATACAATAGAATACAATAGAATAGAATCAACCAGGTTGGAAGAGACCTCCAAGATCATCCAGTCCAACCTAGCACCCAGCCCTATCCAGTCATTTTAAAAGTGAAAGAAAACCAGTAGAGGAATTAATCAAAGTGATGGCTGATTGATGCTCTCCTGTAGGTAGTCTTGTAATGCCTTGATAAGGGCCTCTGGATAATTAGCTAAGCACCCAAGCAAGAAAGGGTGAACCAAATGTTACAGCTTCAGGTCGCACTTGGGGAAAACTGCATTCAACTTCTGCATTCCCTCAGCTGCCCTGGGCAGCTGCTGCCTGCAGTCTCTGCCTCCCCCTTCCCATCTCTACATCAGTAGTAATCAGCAGTGGGGCTTGTTATTAAGGTGAACGCAAAACTGTCATGAGATGCTCATATTCTTGGGGAATGTGTGTTCTGTGAGACTGAGGTCTCTTTTTTAGTCCTCTTTCTTGGAATTTTCTGTGATGTGAAAGGGGACTAGGAGTGTTGCTGGAACACCAGAGCCCAAAGACAGGACTAGTAGCAGAGGTATCGGCTGTGGTAGGATTTTGTCGCTAATGTCCTACATGACTGAGAACAAATCATTAGGTATCTCACCAGTAAAACCAGAGCCATATCATTTCATCTTGTTTAGTCTTTGTCAGCCATGGAGTTCCTGCAGTAGTGCTGGTCATTGTGTGTACAGTGCTCACACCAAAAGATTCCAGGCTCTGAAATGATCATCTATAGCTGCTGTTGTGCTGCAAACAACTGCAGTAGAAGAGCACATTCCCATGTTGCTTCCAATTCTCCCTCTCTGAACAGCTCTTTTTCCTGCACACATGTGAGAAGTGGCCATTCCTGCAGTAAATGTGTATGTGTGTGTGCATCTCTCTGTGTGTGCGTTCACAGGCTTTACTGGTTCTCAAATGTCTCATGTTTAATCTATGGGCATGGACGACTTCATTCACATTCAGAAGCATAGGTTCATGAGGAGAAAGGCAAGATGTGCTTTATACAGGCAGGGCACATGCAGGAACACAGACCAGACTGAGCTGAATTTACCAGATAGTACAGTCACTTTCTAGCAAGTGAAGCCACAAACAACAGCATGATGAAAGGTCCCTCCGCTTTCATTCTCTATCACTACTGATTAGCTGCCCCAAAATCCTCAGCATTAGGTAACATGATCATACTGAAGGTAGAATGAAATTTAATGAGGTCTTAATCTACATGACAGGTTAAAAGCTATGAGAGTTTCTAAGGCTTTATGTGGTATAAATGGAGTGCAAGCTAATATTATTTGATAAGATAGGAAGAGGCCCAGCTGAAGGGAAAGTATTTCTCTGCAGTCTCCTGGCTTTGGTTAGAATTGAAATTGTTAGGACTAAAAAGACTTAAAAAATATAAAGAAGGGGGGGGAGAGAGGAAGGAATTCAGAATTTGGAGTTCAAAAATTGGAAGGAAGGAAGGAAGGAAGGAAGCAAGGAAGAGAGGAAGGAAGGAAGAAAGAAAGGAAGAGAGAAAGGAAGGGAGAGAGAAAGAAAAAGGAAGGAAGGAAGGAAGGAAGGAAGGAAGGAAGGAAGGAAGGAAGGAAGGAAGGAAGGAAGGAAGGAAGGAAGGAAAGAAGGAAGGAAGGAAAGAACGAAGAAAGGAAGAAAGAAAGGAAAGAATGAAGAAAGAAAGAAAGAAAGAAAGAAAGAAAGAAAGAAAGAAAGAAAGAAAGAAAGAAAGAAAGAAAGAAGAAAGAAAGAGAGGGAGGGAAGGAAGGAGGGAGGGAGGGAGGGAAATTGCCTTCAACATATAAAAAAAGCAGCTCTGTCACTCCCAAGCAAGAGATCAGCTTTTAAAAACCAGGGGAAGATGTTTAAGTTGAACTTCATTTACAAGAAGTAAGGACTTGTCAAAAACTGGTTAAGGGATGACTCCTAAAGGGGTTAACGGTGGTTGAAAGTCAGCAGTGCTGCTTTTAGTGGTGCAGAATGGAATTCAGCCTGTGCAAAGAGCTATCAATAAGCTTGTTCATCTTGTAAGCCCTGTCTCCTCAAGCTGCTCACAGGGTCCATGACTTCCTTTCTGAGCTGCAGAAGTGGGCAATGGGAGGTAAGTTTGCACCAGTATGTCTCACGTCAAACAAGTATTGAAATATGCAATGATATTTGTGCCTCATACAAATTCAGCTGCACTTGCCTTGAAGGGGGATTCTTACCTGTGGGGCCACAAAACCACCACCTTGGGGCTCACATGTTGGAAAAGTCCCACAGAAAGGACTAAGGACTGTCATGCAGGCATTGTTTTAGGGTCACTTCCTAATGATGGGGATGGATTTAGATCCCAGAATCACGGAATTGTCAGGGTTGGAAGTGACCTCAAGAATCATCCAGTTCCAATACCCCTGCCGCGGGCAGGGACACCTCATACTAGATCAGGTTGCTCAGGGCCACATCCAGCCTGGCCTTAAAGACCTCCAGGGATGGGTCTTTGATCACCTCCCAGCTCCACTCGTTCCAGCATCTCACCACCCTCATGGTGAAGAACTTTCTCCTAAAATCTAACCTAAATATATACTCCTCTAGCTTGGATTCATCCCCCCTAGTCCTATCACTACTCAGCATCCTAGAAAGTCCCTCCCCAGCTTTCTTGTGAGCCCCTTGCAGCTACTGGAAGGCCACAGTAAGGTCTCCTTGGAGCCTTCTCTTCTCCAAACTGAACAACCCCAACTCTCTCATCCTGTCCTCCTAGGAGAGCATCTCTATCCTTCTGATCATTCTCACGGCCTTTACCTGGCCACATTCCAGCACATCCAGATCTTTCTTGTAATAGGGGCTCCAGAACTGGACACAGTACTCCAGGTGGAGTACTGGCTACACTTCTGACAGGTTGTGTTTCACTTTATCATGGTGCCTTCCAAAGGCCAGACAGATAAGTCATCCATAATAGGCACTGTTAGCATTAACTTCCCCCATCTAAGCTGTCATCTGCTTTGGTATCCTGCTGTTGGTCTTACACATGAAAAAGCTCATTTCAGAGTGATTGGCATTGGAATGGGCTGCCCAGGGAGGTGGTGGAGTCGCCATGCCTGGAGGTGTTCAAGAAAAGACTGGATGAGGCACTTAGTGCCATGGTCTGGTTGACTGGACAGGGCTGGGTGCCAGATTGGACTGGATGGTCTTGGAGGTCTCTTCCAACCTGGTTGATTCTATGATTCTGTGATTCTATTCACAATTACCTCAAAAACTAAGTGCTTAATGAGGCATCAGTTCTGTTTCTGAAATGCTGGAGATGGAAAGCAAATCAAAAGTTATCAATATAGACAAAAATAGGCAGTTTCAAACTAAAGCCCAAATCAAGTGCTCTGTCACCAGTGTTTTTATGAAGGTGAGTGCAATTTACAAGCAAACAACTATCCCATCTCATGATCACTGATGATGAGTCAGAGGTTTACCTCCTAATTTCACGTCAGGCATTGGACAAGGCAGTGCCTTGCTCGATCAAGAACAGCAGTGTCTGTTACAAGGACAGTCCCCTGGAAGGAAGGAGGAGTTCAAATAAATTACTTTTCCTGACTGGAACAGAAAGCTACCAGATGGGGAAGTGATGATTAGACAGCCTTTTTGCCCAATTAATACTGAATTTATAGGACTGTGTGAAATAGCTCCAGTGAGGGAGACTGATGATGGCTTATCCTAGTCAAGGAATTCATCACGAACTGGGAGAGAAAGGAGTGTATTTGGGAAGGCATAAATATGAACACTAACCCTCACTTTGTCTTAAGTTCTGGTTGGCTATGCTGTGGACATTCACTTTCTCTTTTTCCTTGACCAGAAATGTGATTATTTTCAAACATGCTCTCTATATTTGTACAGAAATGTTTTGACAATAAAGCAAACAAACAAACAAAAAAAAAGAAGAGAACATTTTCACTGGGAGATATTCTCCAGCAGTCAATGCTCATAGAATTGCCTTTAAACAGCCAAATCATTCCCACAAGCATGAAAATGAAGTTTCAGCTACTTTAATGGAATTTGCATGTGTATATCAAGGGGTAGAGTTTGGCTCTTGGTCTAAAACACGTTAAGCCCTTTTTAAAGATAAACTCATTCAGCAGTGATGTAAGGCTCTGCAGTTGCCCTGTTTTGTCTCTGCAAGATTCCCATCTTATGAAATGGCACAAATATATGAAACAGTTTTGCATTTGGCTTTCATAGCAGCATGCAACTGTCTAACAAGCCAGCTGAGAACGTCTTAGTTAATTGATGTTTACCAGAGCAGTTATCCCTCGGTTGTAATCCTTCCATTCCAGTAAAAAGTTATTATGATTCTCTGCACTAATTTTCTCTGCTTTTGTGCCAAGGGAACTCCAGTGATTTCAGTGAAGTTATCCTGGCATATCACTTATAACAGCAAAAGAATGAATCTGACTCTGTGGAAGAGATTCAAGTCTGTTGAACTCAATGGGAATTTTGCCACTGAGTTCAAGGTAGCAACTTTTTCACTCTGTAAAATAATGGATTTTGGTTTGCTTTTTGTTTCTTGCAAAGTATTTGCAGAGGGATTTCAAAGGTGGCCAGAAAAAGAGGGCCACCATCAACAGTGTGAACACTAGGGCCAAGGAAGTGACTATCTCTCTGTTCTCAACACTGGTGAGGCCATGGCTTGAGCACTGGGTTGAGTTTTGGGACCCTCACTACAAGAAAGACATGGAGATGCTGGAGCAGGTCCAGAGAAGGGCCACAAATCTGTTAAAGGGCCTGGAGAATAGGTCTTATGAGAAGTGACTGAAGGAATTAGGGTTCTTAGAGCCACGAAGATGATCAGAGGGCTGCAGCAACTCTGCTATGAGGACAGGCTGAGAGAGTTGGGGCTTTGCAGCCTGGAGAAGAGAAGGCTTCGAGGAGACCTTAGAGTGGCTTTGCAGTATCTGAAGGGAGCCTACAGGAAGGCTGGGGAGGGACTATTGACAAGGTCTGGGAATGTCAGGACGAGGGGGAATGGGTTTGAACTGGAAGTTCTTTACAGTGAGGGTGGTGAGACACTGGCACAGGTTGTCCAGGGAGGTTGTGGATGCTTCCTCCCTAGAGGTGTTTAAAGCCAGGCTGGATGAGACCTTGAGCAGCCTGCTCTAGTGGGAGGTGTCCCTGCCTATGGCAGGGGGTTGGAGCTGGATGATCCTTGAGGTCCCTTCCAACCTAAACCATTCTATGATTCTATGGTACTTTGGCCTGGAGAAAAGGAGGATGAGGTGACACCTTCTCATGCTCTTCTCACTCTAACTACCTAAAGAGGAGGCTGTAGTGTGGCAAGAGTTGGTCACTTCTCCAAGGTAACAAGTGATAGGACAAGAGGAAATGGCCTACACCAAGGGAGGTTTGGGTTGGATATTAGAAGAAACTTCTTCACTTAAAGAGTTCTCAGACACTGGAATGGCTCCCTAGGGAGAAGATGAATCCACATCCCTGAAGGTGTTTAGAAGAGGCAGAGATGTACTGAGAGACATGATTTAGCAATAGCCTCGGTAGACTTAGCTAATGGTTGGACTCACACAATCACAGAATTAACCAGGTAGGAAAAGACCTTTGAGATCATCAAGTCCAACCTATCACCTAACACCTTCTAATTAACCAGACCATGACACTAATTGTCTCATCCAGCCTCCAAACTGAATAATCTTGTAGGTCTTTTCCAGCTAAAGCAATTCCATGACTCTATAATAACTTTACGTAGCTGCAAAATAAAGTTAACAACTGAGTCATAGAGACATGCAGAGAAGAAATACTGCTCTGTTTCTGTATATACAGAAACAACAGAGAACTTTTCCTCTCAAATTTTCCTTTCATTCTCCCTGGTAGGTAGGCTTTGGGTTACAAATACTTCCGGAGAAATAACTCACAAAGGTATAAACAAGGTAGCTTGAGTGTGAGCCTTTCCAAGGCATCCTGAAGTTAAAGTTTGGTGTAGCTGACCCACGTATTTCTTCCAGAGGAGTGTGAAAATAAACAGTGAGGTGAAGTGTTTGGGTTTTACTTGTTTTTTTGGCAAACAACCTGGCCCTGATTCACGTCTCACTTAATTGTCCAAGTGCTACAAGCGATAAAGTCAGATCTCATCATCTGGAAATAATAGAAGAATGAAAGAAATGCTGTGGAAATTATAGTGGGGTCTGAGCCATGAGAACATGAGCTGGCAGTTTAGCCACTGAAGTGTTTCTGGTGGGGACTGGCCTTCTCCAAGGTAGTGGCAGAACACTTTGAACCCATCTGTTTTTGACTCTCTGTGACCGGACATACAGAAGGGCTAAGAGTGGGGAAGATCTCATGGATTAAGAGCTCATTGAACAGACCTACCCAAGGGTCCACTGGGCATCCTGCCTTAGGAAAAGAGACCCAAAGAGTTCAGCAATACAAAGAAATTTGAAGGAGGCACTGGGCATCCTGCCTTAGGAAAAGAGACCCAAAGAGTTCAGCAATACAAAGAAATTTGAAGGAGGCACTGGGCATCCTGCCTTAGGAAAAGAGACCCAAAGAGTTCAGCAATACAAAGAAATTTGAAGGAGGCACTGGGCATCCTGCCTTAGGAAAAGAGACCCAAAGAGTTCAGCAATACAAAGAAATTTGAAGGAGGCACTGGGCATCCTGCCTTAGGAAAAGAGACCCAAAGAGTTCAGCAATACAAAGAAATTTGAAGGAGGACAAAGTTACTTTCTACAGATAAGCTAAGGAGGAAGAGAGGAAGAAATACTGGGAAGAAGAGAGGTTTAAACAGAGGGAAAATATTGTCACATAAAAAATTGGTTATTAACAGTCCAGGAATTAATTTAGGCTTCAAAGCAGAAGGTGATTTATGGGTCAGGTTTCCATGAAGACAGCAGATAAAAACAGGGAAGGTCAAGGTGGAGCCTGTTAAGATTGTGCACTGACTGTAGGATATGGCACTTGTGAGAACTGGGAGTTCTCTGTGGCACAAGACTGGCCTTTTAGTCTCCAATTCCTCTGCCCTAAATCAGGAGTAATTCTTCTGAGGATCCAGTTTCAGAAAGTGAGTAATAAAGCAGAATGTGTCACCTCCTTCCCTTCTCAAAAACCACTTTAGTGGCTTCTCTCTGGTATCTGGGTAGCCTCAGAAAACCTGTCTGCCACCAGAGGGATAAGGATTTCCTAAGGAAACAGGTATGTCCCACCCACATGCATGCTCCACTGCTCTCTGTATCTGGGATGCCTCATATAAAAACTGTTGACAGCTCCAGAAGGGATTTTACAAGAGATTGCCATTCATATTCCACAAGGACCAAAAGATCCACATGGGAATATTTAACATAAACAGAAATAGTTTCCCACATCTTTGTTTAGAGAATAGCCTGAGGATTTCTAAACTTTAGGATCATATTCATTGCAGAGGAATGGTTTCACTTATAGCTGTATAAATCTTTCCTTTACTTAAATGATGGTGTGTGTGTGTGTGTGCATATATCTGAATATTTAAATACCATATTCAGGTAGTCAGCCTGCCATGGGGAGTACAGGTAAATCTCACCTCATCTAGCCTGACTTCACAGGGCAAGAACTGATCTACAAGGGAAGTCCCCAAGGACTGGAAAAGGGGAAACATAACCCCCATTTTCAAGAAGGGAAAGAAGGATGATCCAGGGAACTACAGGCCAGTAAGTCTCACCTCTGTGCCCAGTAAGATCATTGAGGAGATCCTGAGGCAGAGCAGTAACAAAAAGGTGATTGGGTGTCATCAACACAGCTTCACCAAGGGCAAATCATGCCTGACAATCTGGGTGGCCTTCCGTGACAAGGTCACAACATCAATAGACAAGGGGAGAGCAGCTGACCTCATTTACCTGGACCTGAGCAGAGCCTTTGACACTGTCTCACATGATGTCTTGGTCTCCAAACTAGTAAAATATGGGTTTGATGGATGGACAACTCAGTAGATAAAGAACTGTCTTGATAACCACACCCAAAGAGTGGCTGTCAAAGGCTCCATATCCAAGTGGAGGTCAGTGACAAGTGGAGTTCCTCAAGGATCAGTGCTGGGACCAGTCTTGTTTAACATCCTCATCAGAGACATGGACAGTGGCACTGAGTGCTCCCTCAGCAAGTTCACAAAGACACCAAACTGTGTGGTACGGCTGACACGCTGGAGGGAAGAGATCCATCCAGAGGGACCTTGACAGGCTGGAGAGGAGGATACAATCCAGCCTTATGAGGTTCAACAAGACCAAATACAAGGTGCACTAAGCACCAATATAGGCTGGGCAGTGACTGATTTGAGAGCAGCCCTGAAGAAAAGGACTTGGGAGGTACTGGTAGATGAGAAGCTCAACATGAGCTGCCAGTGTGCACTTACATCCCAGAAAGGCAATCACAGCCTGAGCTGCATCAAGAGAATTGTGGTCAGCAGGTCAAAAGAAGTGATTCTCCCCCTCTGTTCCACTCTGGTGAGACCCCACCTGGAGTACTGTCTCAAGCTCTGGAGCCTTTACTACAGGAAAGATAGGGACATGCTGGGATGTGTCTAGAGAAGGACCATGAGGATGATCAGAGGGTTGGAGCACCTCTCCTATGAGGACATGATGAGAGAGTTGGGGTGTTCAGTTTGGAGAAGAGAAGGCTCTGAGGAGACCTTACTGTGTCCTTGCAATATCTGAAGGGGGCCTACAAGAAGCTGGTGAGGCACATTTAAATTGTCAGGTGGTGATAGGAGTAGGGGAATAGATCCAAGCTAGAGGAGTATATAGATTTGGATTAGAGATTAGGAAGAAGTTCTGCACCATGAGAGTGGCTAGAATAGAATAGAATCAACCAGATTGGAAGAGACCTCCAAGATCATCCAGGCCAACCTAGCACCCAGCCCTAGCCAGTCAACCAGACCATGGCACTAAGTGCCTCATCCAGACTTTTCTTGAACACCTCCAGGGATGGTGACTCCACCAGCTCCCTGGGCAGCCCATTCCAATGCCAATCACTCTCTCTGCCAACAACTTCCTCCTATCATCCAGCCTATACCTCCCCTGGCACAACTTGAGGCTGAAACTTGTGGTGAAACACTGGAAAAGGTTGCCCAGGGAGGTGGTGGAAGTCCCATCCCTGAAGGTTTTTAAGGCCAGGCTGGATGTGTCTCTGAGCAACCTGATCTGGTGTGAGGTGTCCCTGCCCATGGCAGGGGTCTTGGAACTAGATGATCCTTGATGTCTCTCCTAACCCTGACCCCCTCCTTACTCTGTAATATCAGCTGTCTCCCATTATAATGTAAGCTGTGCCAGACTCCCAGGAAACACAGTGGGTTTGAATTAAAAAAGAAAACATTTCCCTGAGATTTCAAGATTGAACTTGCAAAGAAATCCACAGCTAAAAAGTAAGAGCCCCATTCCCAGCTGGGTTGGTCTCCTAATCGCAGCGATCAGGTTGTGGAGCTCAGTACTCTTGAAAGCCTAGCCTTAATGTTAGGTATCTAAGAAGGAACTGTTAGCTGCTGAGCTGTTTGGATGTTCTGAAGTATCCAGAAGGCCAAAATATCCAAAGGGATTTTTGAAATGCCTTTTTGGTCTACTTAGCACCGTTTAACATCTGTTACTTCCTTAATAAAGCCTACTTCTCTATCTAATGGCCACAATCTGATCTAGCAACTTCCCTTGGCATTACCAAATGTAGGGGAGAGGAGGAAAAGCTGTCTTGTTGTTAAGAGATAATGATACAGCATTGCTGAATTCTGGCATTCATGCATCAGGCTCACAGAGGACCATGAGACCGGAATATCTTTATTTCCTTCCATTTGTCTGCTGATTTCTGAGCTTTTAATGCTTTTATGTGCCAGCTCTTCTCCACAGCAATGTGGGTTTGACTGCACCAGAAATGAACAGTTACTGGATAGTGGAGTGCTGCCCATTAGATATTCATGAATCATTTCCTCACTCACACATTTGGAGTTTCTATTTTCATATCTATGCACTCTGGATACGTTTAAGCAACGCTGACGCTCTCTCCTGGCACACTGATCGAACATTTGTGTCCTGTAGTGTTCCAGGAAACAGAAGGGATGGACGAAAAATAGAGGTCAGAAGCCACTGCAGAAAAAAAAACCAAACCCAAACCTCAGTGTCTGTACTTTCAAAGCTATAGTTAACCCTTCTTCAGAAAATAACTGATACCTGGAGTGAACAGCAGGAACTTCTGCTATGATTTCCAGCCCTTGAGTTCTGGAGAGCGTATGAGCTCGGGGAAAGCTTCAAACCGAATCGAGGCATCCTAACCTTAACAGCTGTATGTGCCCTGTTGGGGTTTTTTAACACATAGTCTTCCTCACGTTCATTTATCACAGTTTCAAGGAATGACTAATGAGACAGATTGTGCTGCAAC
This sequence comes from Tricholaema leucomelas, assembly GCA_013400475.1. NCBI lineage: Eukaryota > Metazoa > Chordata > Aves > Piciformes > Lybiidae > Tricholaema lacrymosa > Tricholaema leucomelas. The sequence continues at coordinate 533,329 of WAAF01000687.1, read as the reverse complement.
TGATACTTCCAAAGTGGGAAGTGTGCATGGTATTGTCCAGCTTAAGAAAGAAAGTCTGAAGCATGAAAAACAGCCAAATGCTCTTCTGTTTTGACCTCCTGAGACCATGACAAAAAAGAAAGGGGGGATAATGTTCCAAAAGAAAGTTTTAAAGCCTGAGGGAGAAAGCTTTTTGACCTTTGATAACTGCTATATGGAGGCTCTGTTAAATGCTTGACTGCTGCAATTTAGAATAGAATAGAATAGAATAGAATAGAATAGAATAGAATAGAATAGAATCAAGCAGGTTGGAAGAGACCTCCAAGATCATCCAGTCCAACCTAGCACCCAGCCCTAGCCAGTCAACCAGACCATGGCACTAAGTGCCTCATCCAGGCTTTTCCTGAACACGCGCAGGGACGGTGACTCCACCACCTCCCTGGGCAGCCCATTCCAATGCCAATCACCCTCTCTGTGAAGAACTTCCTCCTAACATCCAGCCTAGACCTTCCCCAGCACAACTTGAGACTTTTTCTTTCTGGAAATGAATAGAAATGCACTGCTACTGGGCTCAAGTCATCGATGCGAGGAGGAAGGGAGCAGAGGTGTTAAGGCACAAAGATCTCCCTCCATTTGCCAGGTAAATTACAAAAGACAGACCAGTGCCTTCCTTCACCAGAGCAGCCATTGAAGAGCACTAAATTTCAGTAGTTACCTCTACTTAATGTTCAACAGTAGTTCATCCTGCACATACAAGGCCATTTTTTGTTAAAAGGGTGAGGAGAACCAGAAATTCTTTCTTGAATCTTCACAGAATCACAGAGTTGTCAGGGTTGGAAGGGACCTCAAGGATCACTTGCTCACTGTGACAGGACAAGGAGCAATGGGTGTAAGTTGTAGAAAAAGAAGTTCCTCCTCAACACAAGGGGAACTTCTTTACTGTAAGGGTCACAGAGGCTCCCCAGGGACATCGTGGAGTCTCCTTCTCTGGAGACTGGATGTGTTCCTCTGTGATCTGTATTGTCCTTCTCTGGCAGGGGCTTGGACTTGATGATGTCTTTGAGTCCCTTCCAAGCCCTAACATCCTATGATCCTATGATCATCTAGTTCCATGGACAGGGGCACCTCACGCTAGATCAGGCTGCTCAGAGACACATCCAGCCAGGCTTTAAAACTTTCAGGGATGGGGCTTCCTCTGCCTCCCTGGGAAACTTGTTCCAGTGCCTCACTACCCTCATGGTGAAGAACTTCCTCCTGTCATCTAATCTAAATCTCCCCTCTCCTATCTTGGATCCATTCCCCCTGGTCCTGTCATTACCTGACACCATAAAAAGTTCCTCACCAGCTTTCTTATAGGACCCTTCAGATACTGTAAGGCCACAGAAAGGTCTCCTTGGAGCCTTCTCTTCTCCAAACTGAATACCCCAACCCTCTCATCCTGTCTCCATAGGAGAAGTGCTCCAGCCTCCAGCCAGATCATAGCCAGAAATAGAAGAAAGTGCTCACCAAAGGGGTTACTTCATAAATCTTGGTCACTGTCAGAAATAACCTGTGTCAAATTTCCATTGCGTAGTGAGGCTCTGGCCAGGCTGATCTAGGGTAGGGTGTCCCTGCCCATAGCAGGGGTGGTGGAACTGGATGATCCTTGTGGTCCCTTCCAACCCAGACTGATTCCATGATTCTAAGTGAATCACAGCAAATATGTTCCCATGTTGTACTTGTTTCATCATCTGAAATTCTGGTTTAATTGTAGTTTGCAATGAGCTCTCTGTATATTCAGGACTTCTTTCTCTTTATGGTGTGCTTGATGAAAGTTTTCCCAACTGGACTTTAGCTAATTGGTTTTATGCTTCCCTTCTGAAAGCCTCTCTCCTTCTTCTCCTCTCTGGACTCTTTTACCCACACACCCCCAGTATTTATGCTATGCCCTAAAGGACAGTGCCCCTAAAACACATATTCATAAAAGTTAGTGCAATACTCAAGTGCAACGAGTTCAAAAGTAAAACGGTCTGGAAATGAGCTTTGAGATGAATGCTCTTGAGTCATTATCTTAGGTACACTGGCAGTCTCTAATGAGACATTTGTGTTTTAATTGTGTCATGGGGAGACTATAAATTTTCCCCAGAGCCCATATCCGAGTTGTTTTTATAATGAAGATAAAGTAACACACATACCAAGAATCGTTTGAATACACTATAACTTCTTCCAAGGAGATAAAGAGGGCCTATATCCTATTTGTGTCACTACACTCAGTTGCATAACAGAGCTTACAAGAAGTAGGAGAGAGGGCAAGAGTCAGTCTGTAATAATTTAATGATTCTTTACATTTCTCTTTTAATCACATGATAATGGTTTTCGGATTGGTTCATATCAGTACCAGCAAAGAAGAAGAAAAATAGCAGGATTGCAAATGATTATCCTGCAGGATTTTTATATGGGTTTATGCTGTGTTTGATGCTTCCTCCAGGGATGAAAATGCTCTTATACTGCATGGCTAAGCCACTCCTATGTCAGATTTCTACAGCTTTGGATAGAGAATTCTGAAGGGGATTTTTTGTTCCTCTATCAATACCAAAATGCTAACTAAATTAGGACAAGCATGTTAGGAAAAAGTTCTTCACAGAAAGAGTGATTGGCATTGGAATGGGCTGCCCAGGGAGGTGCTGGAGTCACCATCCCTGGAGGTGTTCAAGAAAAGACTGGATGAGGCACTTAGTGCCATGGTTTGGTTAATTAAAAGCTCATAGAAGAATAGAATCAATCAGGTTGGGAGAGACCTCCAAGATCATCCAGTCCAACCTAGCACCCAGCCCTATCCAGTCAACTAAACCATGGCACTAAGTGCCTCATCCAGGCTTTTCCTTGAGGTTGGACTCAATGATCTCAAAGGTCTTTTCCAACCTGGTTAATTCTGTGATGCTTCCTCCAGGGAAGAAAATGTTCTTATACTGCATGATTAAGCCACTTCCATGTCAGATTTCTACAGCTTTGGATAGAGAATCCTGAAGACTTTTTGTATTCCTCTACCAATGCCAAAATGCTAACTAAAATAGGACACAATCATATCTTTCAGACACAGAAATAGGTGGTGCAATAGACTAACTTGGTCAGACCTCTGGGTCCCTCAGCTAGAGTAGTGTATTTACTTCTGCCACAGATTCAAGCAGCTTCTTTGTGCTGTGGTTCTGTTTAGTAATTTCTGCTGGAAAACAAATCTTCAAAGTTCCAGCTGGTTGGGACAATGTTCTCAAGCACTGACAAGTGTTTAAAATGGAAGTGGCTTTTAAAATCAGACTTCAACAGATATCTAAGCATTCATCTTTTAAGGTAATATAGGACATATAACCTGGATGTAGGCGATTGTTCTGGTAGGGCATAAATCCTGCCAGGCAGGTTTAACCCTGGCTCTCCTCCTCCTGTCTAGCTGGGGTCCGGGAGTGAGTCAGATGAGCAAAGCCTTGAGGGCTAGGGGGCTTAGCACCACGTGCCAGGTGTCTTGTGCTGCCCTCACCATGTCTGCATGGTCAAAGGAGGCATGAACCTGGAGAATAGAATAGAATAGAATCAACTAGGTTGGAAGAGACTTCCAAGCTTTGAATTCCTTGGCCAGAACAATGGTGCTAGCGCCTATTGGCCAGCTGGATTTTCCAAATCAAGTATATAAAGGGGGATGATTTAGAAACCCTGCCTTTCTGTAGTCAGCTTTTCTGCACCTGCCTGCCTTTGTCAGCACGGAGCCTTCCTGCTTCTCCTCCTCTGTGGCCCGTTAAAGGCGGCCAGGTGTGTGCAGCTCACACCGGCCAGCTTAGCAGCATCTCTCCTCTCGGCCTGAAATACTTTCTATGTTACCCTGGGATCACATCGTGAGTTTGAAAGTGTCTTTCATACAGGAGGCTCACTCAGGGACCAAAAGAGTTGTGAGTACATCTGCTGGAGTGAATGCTAAGACTCCATAAGCACAGTTAGAATTTTTCCTGCTTTTGCATTAAAGTTCTGATTGGTTAAACTGTTTAGTTCTGTGCAATTGCTTCCTGTCGACCAAAATTCCAAAGAACCTCAGGGGATTTTCCCAATTTTTGAATATTAATAAGAAAATTCATATACAGACATTAATAGTCACAATTCATAACCATTATTAATATCTGATACAGTGAGAGAGGAATACTGCAAAAATGCCCTGCTCTAGAAGAACTTTTGACTGTTTTCCTCCAACTTGTTTCTCTCACTCAAGCTGGACACTTGAGGACTGTGATCTAAATACTGGACAGTGAATGATCATTCATGTATTTTGATTCTATCTTCAACTTAAGCTCTCCATGCATTTTTAGGGAAAGATATCTCACATTGATTGTCTGAAAAAGCCCTTCTGAAGCATCTCACAATGTCTGTAATGTCAGCTCAAGAATCTGAAGATGCTACCATTGTAGATACTGTTCAGAGTGCAAGGTCTCAGAGAGAGACTCCTCTTCAGAAGCAACTCTAATACATCTTTTTCCCACTTTGGAACTATGTTTCAATTCTTCTCAGCCCTCCAGGAAGGGAATCTTTTCATATACTTTCTGCCATCTGAAGGCAAATATTTTCCTTGATAAACAGCAATTTATTTAACAGGAGACTCAGCAAAATAATCTCTGCCTGAAAGCTTTCTTTCATTGAAAACGAGGTTTAGCAAGATCCCTTCCAAGCTCTACAGACAGTATGACAATAATATCCATCATAGAACTATTTCATTTTCTGTTCTATAAATTGCATATACATTGTGGTAAAACATTACTGAATTGCATATGCATTGTGGTAAAACGTTACTGAAATCTAAACCAAGAGGTAATTAAAATCCTTATGCATAGGCATAAATGAAAATTGATCAGGGAAGACTGCAGCCATTGGATCATTTTGGTGTGATTCTTCATTGCCATTATAATACCTGGTGGAGAGTTTTATAGGCATGTGTAGGGAATGTGAAACTGAAGAATGCAATCATGACCCATGCTTTTCATATTAAACTTTAGTAAAGATAGAAGAATGTACATTAGAAGAATATACATTCTGGTCAGTGCAAGGTATTAGTCTCCACATTGCAGTGCTTAAACGAAATTGTATGGCCTTCATTTGACAGGAAGTTAGGCTTGACAATGGAATTACTTTTTCAGCCCTTAAAAATCTAGGAACCATGGAGTAAATGACTGCTTTGGGTTCAAGTCAATGGAGAGTGAAGCTCTACTGCAGCTGGAAAGGATAGGAATCTGCAGGAAATACACTGCAGTATACAGCAGAAAAGGAATGGATTGTTTCAAATAAAAAGTTGTGTGACTTGTTGCTAATTCCAAAGAAAGAGGTTCCAGCTTGCAGATGAGGCACGGGCTGTAAACTGTTCAGGATGACTTTCATTGCTCAGAGGGTATAATTAAAAGTATGAAGCAAACTGCCAAAATCTACAATTGAAATGAATTGTGTACACCAGGTCAAAAGGGAGCTGGACTCATTTCTGGAAGAAGAGACAGTGTGCAGCTGTTAGCTTGAGTTTTTAAGGGTGAAGATGATCAGTTACTATATGAGCTGATTGGTATTTCCTGGGCATGCTCTGCTAGGATTTAAAGTCTTCTGCTGGACCTTCATGTATCATTGTTTCTTTCCGGCAGTTGCATTTGTCTAAGAGCAAATATCTTCCATTGAGTGGAAAAGTAGGCTGTAGGTTAAAGTTACTGTTTTTAACATATAAAATACCTTGGTGCAAAGAAATTTTCTTGGGTTTCATAGAATGGTTTGGGCTGGAAGATCCTCTCAAAGATCATCTGATTCCAAGTCTCTTGTCATGCGTAGGGACATCTTCCACTATATCAGGTTTCTTAAAGCCATGTCTAACCTGGATTTGAACACTTCTGGGGTGGGGGGCATCCACACTCCCAGGTTGCTCAAAGACACATCTAACCTGGATTTGAACATTTCTGGGGTGGGGGCATCCATAACTTCTGTAGGCAAGCTGTTTCAGAGCTTCCCCCTTCTCATAATGAAGTATTTCTTCCTGATAGCCAATCTTAATCTACCCTCTTTCAGTTTGAAACCATTACCCCTCGGCTGTCACTACACTCCCTGCTACTAAGGCCCTTCTCATCTTTCCTACAGACTCTCTATAAGTACTGATGGCCATTATAAAATTCACCTGGAGCCTTCCCTTCTCCAGGCAGAGCAGCCCTAACACTCTCAGCCTGTCCTCATAAGGGAGGTGCTGCAGTCTCCTGAGCTTCTTGATGACCGTCCTGTGGACCTGCTCAGGCAGTCCATGTCTTAGGATGGGGTCCTCAGAGCTGATCACAGTGCTCCAGTGAGATATCATGGGATTGGAGTAAAGAGAGAGGATTGCCTCCCTTGACTTGCTGCCCCTGTTTCTTTTGAAGTTCTGCTCCTGGGCATTTTTTTAATGTATTCTTTTTTCCCCCAGCACAGTCTTGAATCATCCTCATCAGATGTAGGACCAACAGAAATAGAAAAAGAAAGTCTCACTGAAATAGACTCAGGGAAGTCGTCACAGCCTCAATCATCTTTCCACTCTCAACTTTTCCTAGGCACTGTGTAAACACAGCAGGAGAGTGTCCATACCTCAAAGGGATTAAAATTTAAATCTAATCAGAGATTTAATAGCAGTTTGAATGTTAGGATTTTTCCAGCTTTGCATACCACACTGCTAGTGGTGCAGCTTTGTTTAGAGTGACTTGAATTGGCACAGGTGAAGAAGCCTATGGGGCTGGGAGGTGTCTACAGCCACTGAATGCTCTGGGGAATAGAGGTTTAAGAGGCTTCCTGATGTATAAGATGTGCTTCTGTCATATTAGTAGGTCATATTAGTATCTTAGCTATATATGGAAAAGGATCATGGATAAAGTTCTGCTCTTGGGCATTTTTTAATGTATTTTTTCCCCCCAGTGTAGTCTTGAGTCACCCTCATCAGATGTAGGACCAACAGAAATAGAAACAAGTCTCACTGAAATAGATGCAGGGAAGTCATCACAGCCTCAATCATCCTTCCTCTCCCAAATTTTCCTAGGCACTGGAAAAGAGAGTGTCACTACAGCAGGAAGAGTGTCACTACTGCAGGAGAGTGTCCATACCTCAAAGAGGTTTAAACCTAAATCTAATCAGAGATTTAATAGCAGTTTGAATGTTAGGATTTTTCCCAGCCTTGCATACCACACTGCTAGTGGTGCAGCTTTGTTTAGAGTGACTTGAATTGGCACAGGTGAAGAAGCCTATGGGGCTGGGAGGTGTCTACAGCCACTGAATGCTCTGGGGAATAGATTTTTTAAGAGGCTTCCTGATGTGTGTGATGTGCTTCTGTCCCTCTTTTTTAACACCTGCATGCCAGCTCTTTGTCTATAGTGTTACTGACTGGAAGGAGGCACCTCAAAGAGACAAACAACACAAATTACAAACTGGTGAATGACTGACTTTGGACTTACAGCTGAGCACATCTACACTGGCTTTTACTGAGCACAGCTGGAGGACTCAGCTTTCCTGTCCTTGCCCTATTTCCAGAATAATTTGCCATTGGAATGGGCTGCCCAGGGAGGTGGTGGAGTTGCCATCCCTGGAGGTGTTCAAGAAAAGCCTGGATGAGGCACTTAGTGCCACGGTCTGGTTGACTGGATAGGGCTGGGTGATGGATTGGACTGTGTGATCTTGGAGGTCTCTTCCAACCTGGTTGATTCTATGATAACACCCATAAAGATGACACTGAGCATTTCCCTGACTTTCATTTATCATTCTTCAAGTCTTTTGCAGACCCCTCACAACACAGGTGAAATCTGTCTGGCACACTTTGCACTGACTTGGACAGAGCTGGGAACTGTTTTACATTGCTGAGATTTTAAGTTTTGGTGGTTTTTTTTTTTCCTTTGTTTGCATATTATTGTGTCCAATGTTTCCTGTTCATAGTGTATTTATGGAACATCTTTGTAGAAAATAATGCCTCAGTGTGAATCTTTCAATAAGCTTTGATGCTTTCTTCTTTTGGGGAAGCTGTTCCATGGAAATTGTGCAAGCCTCTCTTCTGCAGTCAATTTACTGAATCAAAGACAAAAAGTAAAGAAACCAGAAAACCTGTAAAAAAGATGGTGAAGTACTGCAAACAGATTGAATGTTTCACTGGTCTTGCTCCCATTTCAGCTCCAAGCACTTTGGCAAATCCTGTATCTTAAACACCTGGCCCACTGCCTTGATTGATGAGAGATGTTTTGTGTGTCAGGCCTCCAGGTTTCAAAATATGTTTGTGTCAGCACCAGCTGGTCTTGGTGGTTCATTGATCAGACATAGGAAAAGATCCCAAGAAAAATTTGCAGTGAGAGATTTCTCTAGATGTGATTAATGCTCTTAAATGATGGGAGGGAACATTGATATGGTTTCACGGAGTTTATATTACATGATAGAAGAACTTCACTTAGAATCATGGAATCATAGAAGGATCATAGAATCAGTCAGCGTTGGAAGGGACCACAAGGATCAGCTAGTTCCAGCCCCCCTGCCATGGACACCTCACTCTAGATCAGGCTGTCTAGAGCCTCATCCAGCCTGGCCTTAAACACCTTCAGGGATGGGGCTTCAGCCACCACCCTGGGTGATCTGTTCCGGGGGTCTCGCCACTCTTACGGTGAAGAACTTCTTCCTAACATCCAGTCTGAATTTACCCATTTCTGGCTTTTTTCCATTCCCCCTAGTCCTATCACTACCTGTCATCCTAAAATGTCCCTCCCCAGCTTTCTTGTAGGCCCACTTAAGATACTGAAAGGTCACAATAGGGTCACCTTGGAGCTTTCTCCTCTCCAGACCGAACAGCCCAAACTCCCTTAGTCTCTGCTTCTAGGAGACTGAATTAGTTCTAACTTAGAAGTGCATGGTTTCGGTACTCCAATATTTAAGTTTGCATTCTTTTTGAAGCAGGATTTTAGGCTATTTTATTTGTTAACAAATTTTCCTTGGTTATTTTGTCCCATGTTGCTGGTATATGGACAGTGCAGAGAGGTGGGATAATTCTGAAAAAGCAGTCCTGAGACCATAGTCTGGAAGATGTAAAAGAATATGCTCATCTATAGAACCACAGAACCACAGAAACATTCCATCTGGAAGAGACTAGTCCAATCATTATCCCTATTCTATATCCCTAAACTATATCCCCAAGCACCACACCCAAATGACTTTTAAACACATCCAGGGTTGGTGACTCCTTAACCACTTCCCTGGGCAGCCCATTCCAATGCCTGACCACTCTTGGTGGGAAAAAATATTCCTAATATCTAGTCTAAACCTACCCAGTCACAGTTTGAAGCCATTGGCTTCTGAAACACTGATGCTGTTCCCCTTTCAATTTACAGAGGTATTTTTGCTTGTCCATTTTAACTATAGTAAGGGCTCCTATATTCCTACTTGTGATTTCCTGGTCTGGAAACCAGGTACAGAAGAACATACTTCTCCCAGAAGATATCTGCTCTGCAGGCAGAGTGCATATGTGCACTAAATGTGAGGCTTTCAAAGTACAACAGAGCTTGCACTCAAGTGTCAATGAGCTGTATAGCTCAAGTGCAGTTAAACTGATACCACTGGGAGCTTTTGGATCCACAGGGAGAGCTAATGCTACCCAGGGAGGTGGTGGAGTTGCCGTCCCTGGAGGTGTTCAAGAAGGGACTGGATGGGGCACTTGGTGCCATGGTCTAGTTGATTGGACAGGGCTGGATGATAGGTTGGAGTGGATGATCTTGGTGGTTGATTCTATGATTCTATGATGTGCTCTTGCACTGCTGAGGAGGCCCAGAGCTCTGAAGCATGAAGCAGTTACATAGGAGGGAGTGCTTCCCCCAGCCTGCCAGATACCCAGGAATCCTCAACAAGTCTAAAAATCTCCTGCTGCTCTTCCTAGACAGCATTTCTGAGTGGTAAAACAGTTTTCATGGTGACCTCGGCCTCTGCAGTGCGCAGAGTCTCCTTGTTGGGCTGCAGGTTTTGGGGAGCTTTGGGTCTGTGCCCTGGCTCCTCACCTCCTCCTGTCTAAGTGGGATTGTCAGGTTTCTGATCCTACAGGACAAAGTCTGTTGAAATTCATGGTAGCTTCCCAGTTGTTTCTCTGGGGTGGGGATTAGGCTGGTTGCCCTTGGCATGGGAGTTTGCACTTTTGTCAAGAGCACAGGAAGGCTGCCGGAGAAAGAGAGTGGAGCTAATGAACGTCGTTCTATGTTTCCTCCACATGATTGCTGGCAGATGTGACCTGTGACAAATCCTTGAAATATGGCTGTGCAGGCAGGGATGGGATAGATCCAAGGGCAAAAAGCCTGTGTTGTGCTGTGACAGATTGCATGAGTTCAGATGTATCTCTCGCTCATCTGATATTTGCCATTGCTCACTCAGAGGAAAGTAGCACTGTTGAAAAAGAAGGCTGGGCAAGGCTCATTTACTCCTGAAGGAAACCTATGGAGTGGGGAAACACGTGCTAGTCCAAACCCTGAGGCTTTCCTAACAATATGGATCACTTGAGACTGAGGAGCGGAGCTGAAATGACAGAGACAGTTTGTGCCAGAAGTGCATTTTTTGTGGCTGCTGAAATCCTGACATTCCTGGCTAGCCCAGTGTAAATATGGCCACCCAAGCGCCGTGCCATCGGTTGAGCTCATCTGCCGAGTGGCTGCTCCGTGGTTTCTTAGGCAGCCCAGTGGTCCCCCAAACTGACACAAAAGCGTGGCAGTGCCTTCTGTGGCTGCTGTGCGTGGACTGGCGTTAGGAAAGAACCCAACCCTGCCCTGACCCTGAGAAAGCAGAAGGGCTGCACACGGCTGCTGGCGAAGGCGAGCCAGTGTGAGCACCCTGCGCCGGAGCTGACCTCTCTCCTCCCCGCCCGCATGGGTGCAGCGAGGCCCAACCTGGGAACCGCTTTCCCTGTCCTCCCTCTCGAAACACAAACAGTTTCTCACGACTGTAACCGGAGGAGGAGGCAGCACATTTACATTAAGCTTGTGCTGGGCCGAGTGTGTTTATGCTTTACTTCTGAAAACTGCACCGGGCACATTAGTAGCTTGGGACAAAGTTCAGCTTGGAGGATGCAAAGAGGGCTGTGGGGGAAGATGATCTGGAGGACGATGTCGACCTCCTGCAGTTTGTTGCAATCTGGTCCCACCCCAGGGAAATAATTTACTCTACTCAGTGCATTTTATAAGCCCCAAAGAGAAGCTTTTACTTTGGTGGGACTACACAGAGGAGGAACCAAAATGTCATAAACTTTCATTCACATTCAAGGCAGGAGTTTTCAGTTTAGGAAAGAAGAGCTGTCTTCTCTAGGAAGCTATTGTGGGGTCTCCTATGGAGACTTTCAAGGCCTGCCTGGAGGTGTTCCTCTGTGACCTGTGTTAGATAGTATTGTCCTGCTCTGGCAGGGGGGTTGGACTGGATGATCTCCTTGGGTCCCTTCCAACCCCTAACATCCTATGAACCTGTGAAAGCGAAATGCCGACGCTCTGAAACAACAAGAAAAGATGGGAAATGCCCTGGAGGCTGAGTACAGGGGGCTCACAGTCACAGAATGACAGAAGAGATCATCCTGGCAAGGCAGGATCACCCAGGGTAGTTTGCACAGGAATGCATGCAGGAGGGTCTTGAAAGTCTCCAGAGAAGGAGATTCCACACCTCCTCTCTGCAGTCTGCTCCAGCGATCCATCACCCCTCACTGTAAAGAAATTTCTCCTCATGTTGAGGTGAAATCTTCTACATTCCAGTTAGTGTCCATTGTTCCTTCTCTTATTACTGTGCACCATTGAAAAGAGATTGGCCCCATCTACTCGACACCCACCCCTCAGATATATATAGATATTGATGAGATCTCTCAGTCTTCAGACTAAACAGCTCCAGGGCTCTCAGCCTCTCTTCATAGGGGAGATGCTCAACTCTTCTAATCCTTCTCATGACTCTCTGCTGGACTCTTTCCAGCAGGTCCCTGTCCCTCTTGAACTGGGGAGCACAACATTTGACACAGTATTCCAAATGTAGTCTCACTAGGGCAGAGTAGAGAGGGAGAAGAACCTCCCTAGACCTGCTGGACACAATTTTCCTGATGCACCCCAGGTTGCCATTGGCTCCCTTGTGCCCTAGCCCTCCTTCAGATGTCTGTCTAAGCTTCTCATACAGCTCAGGAGCTTTTCATCTCTCCAGCCATAATACAGGAGCCAAACCCACACTGTTTTATGATTTGTGGATTGCACCACTTCAATGTCAAGCCTCAGGGGTTTACATCATCTAAAGCAGCATAGAAGCAGAGGAGTGAAAGAAGCAGAGAATTTCACTGTCTCAGCCTACTGAGCAGGCAAAATTTCCAAACTATCAAAAGGATTTAGAAATGTAACTCCCATTTATGTAGGGCCAAGTTGATGAAGATGAAAGGAGCAGTGTGTCCTTGAGACTAAACCACGATAGGGATCCAAAAAAGGAGAAAAGATAATTTAACCCTCATTTAGGTGTCAGCACTGCTGTGTGCTGTTCAGAGGCATCCACCTTTGCACACAGAATTCACTCTTGTGAGCTGCTTAGGCACAAATGAAGCCTGTTACTCAGCCAGTGTTTACCTGGGGCAAGAGGTTAGGTAATGCTCCATGTTATAGCCTCTAGAGGAAAGAGGGAATGCTAGTGGGGAGCCGAAGTGGCACTCCATGGGTGTTAATTCTGACAGCTCTCCTGTTTGGAGCAGGGCAAACCTTTCTGACCTCCAACTACCTTACTCAGTCCAATTCCACATCACTTTCTGTTTGTTTAATGCTGTCCATCAGTCTTGAGATAACAGGGATATTGCAGGAGATAACAGGGCTAGCTTGGGGCTGGCCTCACAGCTCTCTAGTTCCAAATGAACTGCAGCCCATGGGTACTTCAGAGAGGTAAGCTCCCCAAGTGAGTGGGTCAGGACTCAACAGCAGGTTGCTTTTGGAGGCCTGAGATGCCTGCTCATCACCTAACCATAGGAAAAGCCTGTCCTAAATAGATTGTCTTGAGGCTGTGTTGGTCACTGAAATCCCAATCAGTGTAAAAAAAATGCTCTTCTGCTCAACAGAAATGAAAACAAAGACAGCAGAAATATCACATGTATGCACATATATAATGATATGTATAAACTTTCCCTTTGAGGGTTGTGTTGGAGATGGAAAGAGATGCCTGCTCATCACCTAACCACTAGCAAAGCCTGTCCTAAATAGATTGTCTTGAGGCTGTGTTGGTCACTGAAATCCCAATCAGTGTAAAAAAAATGCTCTTCTGCTCAAAAGAAATGAAAACAAAGACATCAGAAATATCACATGTATGCACATATGCATGCACATATGTAAAGATATCTATACACTTTCCCTTTGAGGGTCGTGTTGGAGATGGAAAGAGATGCCTGCTCATCACCTAACCATTAGCAAAGCCTGTCCTAGTTAGATTGTCTTGAGGCTGCGTTGGCCACTTTCCCTTTGAGGGTTGTGTTGGAGATGGAAAGGTTTATAGGCCTTGGAATGGAGCAGTGCCATCGGGCAAGAGGAAAATAGGAAAGTGCAGCAGCTGCAAATCTTCATACAACATCTCACTTAAAATGTCATGTGTGCTACTTGGTTTAAATTGTCACCCCTCCAGCAACCACAAACAATGCAGAAACAGCAGATGTGTTTTCTATTTAGAATTAAACAGTTTATCTCAACCACTGTCATTGTTACAGAAGGAAAATAAATAAATATCCATGTTAATGTAAACTTCAAAAGGTACTTTTTGGCATGAATGGCTATTCTGAATCCAGACTTCACTGAGAAAACTAAGATTTGACCACAGATTTTTTTTTTTTTAATACATATATATATATATATTTCTTTTCCCCAATAGGAATGCTGGCAGCTCAGCATGTAGTAAAACTTAGACTGGTCAAAAAGATTTTTTGGCCAGATATATCATCCAATAACTCACGTCATTTAGACTTACTAGTCCAGAAAAATTAAGTAAACATCATAAATGTCTTTTGTTATTAAACTTTCTATTCAAACATTTTGTTTAACTCTTTCTTAATGGAGAGTAAAGATGATATTCTGGGCATGTATTTACCTACATGGCAATCCTAGAGGCAGCCTCATTCAGGTATAAGGATTTGCCACAGTCTCAGCCTAGGCAAGCGCTCAGCGAGAAAAACGGTAACTGATGTGAGTGTGTTAAGCTGATGATGAATTTGACCTTCAGAGGTCGAGGTCAATTTATGGTACAGCTCTCAGTTTTGTGAGTGTGTTGTTTGGTGGTTTGCTGTCCCTGGAGGTGTTCAAGAAAAGCCTGGATGAGGCACTTAGTGCCGTGGTCTAGTTGACTGGCTAGGGCTGGGTGATAGGTTGGGCTGGAAGATCTTGCAGGTCTCTTCCAATATGGTTGATTCTATGATTCTGTGCTTTTGTAGGGACAAGCAGCATCTAAAGCAAGAATGACCATATGAATATTATCAGATTTTTAAGAGGACATGGTATTTCTAAAGGGTGTTGTTGAATGATGTCGTTGGAATAGAATAGAATAGAATAGAATAGAATACAATAGAATAGAATAGAATCAATCAGGTTGGAAGAGACCTCCAAGATCATCCAGTCCAACCTAGCACCCAGCCCTATCCAGTCAACTAGACCATGGCACTAAGTGCCTCATCCAGGCTTTTCCTGAACACCCCCAGGGACGGTGACTCCACCACCTCCCTGGGCAGCCCATTCCAATGCCAATCACTCTCTCTGGCAAGAACTTCCTTCTAACATCCAGCCTATATCTCCCCTGGCTCAACTGGAGGCTGTGTCCCCTTGTCCTGTTGCTGGTTGCCTGGGAGAAGAGACCAACCCCACCTGGCTACAACCTCCCTTCAGGTAGTTGTAGACAGCAATGAGGTCACCCCTGAGCCTCCTCTTCTGCAGGCTGCACACCCCCAGCTCCCTCAGCCTCTCCTCATGGGGTTTGTGTTCCAGGCCCCTCACCAGCTTTGTTGCCCTCAGGAAATAGACCTCAGGAAAATGCGGTATTCTTAAACCAAAAGTGTACAGCTTCCTTTAGCCATATTGATGTCCTTTTACATCGATGCTTACATTTCTGATACAATAATAAATCAGAACTCTGTCTAGCTGAGAAGATATTTTGACTAAATGAAATTTGATTTGTTTCCAAAGCCCAAGGAAGCTTCCAAAGCTGAATATCACTGTGTTCTTCTTTGTGTCTGACATGGCCTTCACCAATACCTTTCTGGTTTTTATTTGCAGCCAGCATTTCAAGATCTCACCAGCTAGCTTGTCTCCCAAGGTTTTATATTTCTACAAAGAGTTGTTTGTCTTTAGGCAAACACACACAAATGTTCCTCTTACTCTTCCTGCCTGAAATGGGCGAAGTAAGGGTACACATGACCAGCAATAAGATGCAAAGCTTTAACTACCAGCTTTACGTACCTTTTGGTCATGTAACATGTTCAGTTCAGTGTTTGTTTCTCCACAATCATCTTAGTTGTGCAACTCTGCATGACTTCACAGAATGACAGAAACATTCAGGTTGGAAAAGATCCTCAAGGTCACCAAGTCCAACCAATATCTCTACTCTGCAAAGTTCACCCTAATCCATGTCCCCAAGCACCACATCCAAACGACTTCTAAACACATCCAGGGTTGGTGACTCAACCACCTCCCTGGACAGTCCCTTCCAATGCCTGATCACTCCCTGAAAAAAAATTTTCCTAATATCCAATCTAAACCTACCCAGTGGCAGCCTGAGGCCATTCCCTCTTGTTCTATTTACCTGTGAGAAGAGACCAGCAGCAATCTGCCTGCGACATCCTTTCAGGTAGCCGTAGACAGCAATGAGGTCTCCCCTCAGCCCTCTCTTTTTCAAACTAACCAGCCCCAGCTCCATAGTCAGATAGGTGCCTGCAAACAACTCGGAATCAGACCAGAAGGACTTCCAAGAATCATGGAAAGCTAGGAGTTGGAGGGGACCTCCTGCAATTAAACCCCAATACCACCACATTTTCAAATGTGGTGTTGCACCTGAACATATTTTTTTTTCCAGAGAAGGAATTCTGGGTCAGCATTCATAAACAATCCCTTGAGCAGACAATTTTAATATGCAATAACAATACTTACAAGTGCAATGACACAGAAATAGCCACGTGCATTTGTGCCAAGCTGATTTTCAAGTGTAAATCATCCCTTAGAGGTTACATATTTACTCAGAGGAGGAAATGCATTCCTTTATTACAAGTTTGAACATGCACAATGGAAGCAACAGGTAATACTCATGGAATGGACAGAATCCTGTGACTGAATGAGAAGGAAGAGTGTGACCAGCAGGAGCAGGGAAGTCCTTCTGCTCCTGTACTCAGCACTGGTTAGGACACACCTTGAGTACTGTGTCCTGTTCTGGGCACCTCAATTTTAGAAAGATGTTGAGGTACTTGAACATGTCCTGATTGTTTGGTTATCAACTTATCCAATTATTTGGTTATCAAGTGATCAAATTAAACCTCCGCGTGGCACAGGGATACTGCTGGGGTTATTATCTTTTGTGACCTTGACAGATCAGGGTCCTTGAGAAATAAGAGAGAACTCCCTGGATGAGGAATTGGCTGGCTGGTCACACACAGAGTGGTGATCAGCAGCACAATGTCCCTCTGGAGACAAGTGGCATCCCTCAGAGTCAGTGCTGGGACCAGTGCTGTTTAACATCTTTGTCAGTGACACAGACAGAGGAATCGAGTGCATCCTCAGCAGCTTTGCAGATGACACCAAGCTGTGTGACTTGCTAGAGGGCAGGGATCCATCAGGAGCTACCTGGACAGGCTGGAGAAGTGTGCCCAGGCCAACTGCATGGCATTCAACAAGGCCAAGTGTAAGATCCTGCACTTGGGTCGGCACAATCCTAAGCACAAATCCAGTCTAGGTGGCAAATGGCTGAGAGCAGCCCTGAGGCAAAGAATCTGGGGATCTGGGTTGGTGAAAAGCTCAACATGAGCCAGCAGTGTGCACATGCAGCCCAGACAGCAACCCTGTGCTGGGCTGCATCAAGAGCAGTGTGGGCACAGGGCAAGGCAGGGGATTCTCCTCCTTTTACTCTGCTCTCCTCAGACCCCACCTGGAGTACTGTGTGCAGTTCTGGAGCCCCCAGCACAAGAGGGACATGGAACTGTTGGAGTGAGTCCAGAGGAGGCCACCAAGATGCTCAGAGGGCTAAATCAGCTCTGCTATGAGGACAGGCTGAGAGAGTTGGGGCTCTTCAGTCTGGAGCAGAGAAGGCTTCAAGGAGACTTCATAGTGGTCTTCTGGTATCTGAAGGGAGCCTACAGGAAGGCTGGGGAGGGACTATTGACAAGGTCTTGTAATGACAGGATGAGTAATGAGTTAAAACTGGCAGAGGGGAGATTTAAACTAGATGTTAGGAAGAAGTTCTTTCCAGTGAGGGTGGTGAGACACTGGCACAGGTTGCCCAGGGAGGCTGTGGCTGCTCCCTCCCTGGAAGTATGCAAGACCAAGTTGGATGAGGCCTTGAGCAAGCTGTTCTAGTGGGAAGTGTCCCTGCCTATGGCGGGGGGCTGGAACTGGATGATCTTTGAGGGCACTTCCAACCTAAACCATTCCATTCTGTTCTATTCTCCTGAGAAGTTCTTTCACCAAGCAGAGTCTTTTCACCGCTCGGATTGAAAAGAAAAGAGTTACTATGCAGATGAAGCTGTGGTGCCTCTTGGAATGAGAGGTAAGCTTTGCTTGAGCTTCTTGCAAAATATGGCTGGCCAGGGAAAGAAGCTCTAGCTGTGAAGAGCAAAGAAAGCAGCTGCTGCAGATGTAGATCAGGAAACAAAAGAGCTGCCTTGGCTTTCTAATGCCTGCTGCAAGTGGGTTGGGTTGTTTGACACTAACTGCTGGTAGTTTACTGTGGGCTTTTCTCACTGATTTGTAATTCCCAAAGCTTTTAGCATATCTTCTGGCTTCTGCACTTGACATGTACTCACAGATGAAGTTACATTTAAGAGATGACAACAGCAGCATATATAACTAGTGCAGAGGTAGACCTTTGTTTTACTCAGGTTACTATATGGTGTGACTACATTTTTGTTCCTCAGCACCAGGCAATGCATCTTCGCTGCAGGAACCATTAGCAATACCAGGCAGGAGAGATCAGGTACAGTGTTAGGACGATTGCTTTTATCTCGAGTTTGCACAGGAGGATTTGTTTCAAGCTGAATTGACAAGTGTATGCAACTAGTGTGCATGACAACAGAATGAAACACACAGACTGGCTGGCCTGACTGGAACTTCTTCCATATGGAAATCAGAATCTGTAACTGGTTTTATTCTCTGTGTGGTTGAAATTTTTGTGTCTTCTGCTGTCAACGATCCCATCCAGGGCACGACCATGATCCTCAGCATATTTTGCTTGAAGTATTGTGTGACAAACCGTGAGGTACGCAAGGCGTCTATAAACCAAGAACCAAGTCTAAGTATAGATCCTTGCAGTGCTTCTCTGGAACATTCTCCTGTTCTGAAAACGCTGTCTGTTCCCATCTTTAACACAAAGATGCTCTCATCAGAGCCAGTAAAATCTTGGAAGAGTGAAAGAAGTGTTAATTCTCATCTTGATTACCTCTCAGCTTTAAGCTGGAGCACTACAGCTAGCGTAAAAAGCCTGTTCAGTGTCCTGGCTTCAGAGCTGACTGGAACCTGTTCAGCTTTTTAAAAGCTCAGGGAAAAATACAGTTTCATTGCAAATTAGACCATTGAAGGGACACAGAAGTGATAAGGTGAATTTCTGACTTTGACTGAACTTGGAATACTTATCTCCCACACCTCAATTAGTTTCTGTATGTTGCTATTAATTTCACCATGTTAATGTTAAGCCTTAAGTAGCATCATTAATTAAACGGTAATGAAACCAACGATGTTTCATACTCTGCACACAGATATCTGTGTAAGAATGACTTGTTACTGCTTGTGTATATGAAATACAAATTATCTTTCCATCTGGGTAAAAGCAGTCAGGGACTCAAGAGTACAGAGCTCATTGAATTGGAATGGAAAATGAAAAGGAAGGGGAAAGAGGCCAGAGAAAGTAGTCCACTGTTGTTTTGTCACAATGGCAGCAGACATCCCACAGGAAATATCTCTGGCCAAAGTGGAGAGGGGTGGTCCCCCCCCACACTTCTCTGACCCTTGCAGTGTTGAAGACCTGTCTGCAGGGTGTTACAGCCAAAGGATATGCTGCTCAGAAAGTCTGAGACACTGGAGCTAAGCAGGGAGTCACAAAACGAGACTGTATCTTCTCTGGGCAGCAATCCTCCAGGTTTGGTGCTGGCTTTGAGGAGACTGATCTGGTGCAGATGGGCAACAAATGGCTTTCAAACCCCTTATTGCAGCCAGCACTGCAAACTTCTCTACTCTTTCAGTTCACCACGATTTCTTCACTGTATCCTCCCCTCTGGTTCAATCAGATACTGTATGCTAACCAAGCAAAGAATTTCCGCTTCTCACCCACTAGTGCAGCCAATGTTAGACGCAGCAGTTGGCCAGCTAGAGATAGCTGCTTCCAGCAAAACTCAACCGCGGGCTTTGCCCCACACTTAGGAGGAGGATTCTTTGGTACTGCAACAGGGCCAAACTCAGCCTGTGTTTGGTTTTTGCAAAGAAAGGAAAACGATGCAGATGCAGAATTTTGGGAGGCCAGATGGGTTGTATCTGGAAGTGTTTATAAGTTTTTACTATTTTGAAACCAGCTGTTGATGCACAGACCCTGCTAGTTGCAGCCATAGGAAGCTGTGTTAGAAGGACACTTTCTAACCTTTGGTAAGAAACGACAATGTTTTGATCCAGTTAAGATCAACTCTTAGCGCAGAACTGGCCAACCACTGCTGCAAGCCGTTAGAAAAAAATAGGAAACAGATGCTCAGGAGAAAGAAAGCTATCAGCCAGAGCATTCCTGGTCTTGTTTTGTGAAATGTAAACTCAAATACTTTATGTGTCCTTTAATGAACTGCTATGGAACAGCTTTAGTAGTCAAAACATTTCGCGAGATTACACAAATGCACTTTGTCATCCGCTAATATCTCCACAGGAGTGGCGTCCCTGGGAGAATGGCACCGAGGTGCCACATGCCAGGTGATAAATGTAAAGCATTTCTGTGACAAGAGCTCGGTGCAGATCTGATACTCGCAAGACTGATGGCACTTTGATTGCGAGAAAACAACAGCTTTCATCCCTCAAATTGACTGCGGCTGTGGGGGAAGGAACAGCCATATCTACATTACGTGGCAACCTCTATAAATATTAACAAGTATATGATAATTGATCATATTTACAGGCAGGACAACCACAGCAGTGATCAGAAACTGTGAATGGAGTAGAGCGTTTGCTGTTGAAACCTTCTCTGTTATTACACTGAAGAATTAATGCTTTTCTGAAAGATTAACTTGTTTTCTTTTTCACTGACTTGCAAAGCTGAGCAATCTGATCCTGTCTTGATTTGGTCAAAGAAAGGTGATGGGTGGCAGGCCCATTCTACTGCAGTGCCTGCCAGCCTCCTCAGAGATGTGATTTTTGTGTCAGAGAAAGGATGGAGCTGAGCCCTTGCTCCCTGTGATAGGACAAGTGCTAGACAGGAACAGAGCAGAAGGGAGGCCACCGTTACTGGAAGTAACGATTCCAAGCAGGATCACATGAGTGTCCTTCCCTCACCTCATACACACCCAATGTCTTGCAAGTAAGGGCAATGGAAGCTTTTATCAAGCGAGCTGAAACACCAGCTTCTTCATCAAGAGCAGTACTGGGTTAGGGTGAAGGCACAGGCATGTACCCACCAAAAGGAGGATTTGCAGCAGAAGCCCAGGGCTGAGCCCAGGATTCAACTGCCACTGCAGCAGCATCACCCTTTCGAGTCTCACTGCAGCACAGGAGGTTCCACTTCAACACAAGGGGGAACTTCTTTACTGTAAGGGTCACAGAGCACTGGAACAGGCTCCCCACAGGGGTTGTGTAGTCTCCTTCTCTGTAGACTTTCAAGGCCCATCTGGATGTGTTCCTCTGTGACCTGAGCTAGATTGTATGGTCCTGCTGTGGCAGGGGGGTTGGACTCGAAGATCTCTCTAGGCCCTTTCCAGCCCCTCACATCCTGTGATCCTGTGAACTAAGACCCGAGAGTAAGTAAACTGTACGAGTTCCCCACATCTTGCTCTCTTTCTGCCAGAGGAGGGTAACGATGCTTCCTATTTCCTTCTACTTTGCCACTTAAATACAGGCCAATAATGACAAGCATTATCAAGTTGCTTTGAAAATCAGTGGAGCCAAAGCAGCATCTGTCCCTTCAAATCACTTTGTACAGACTGACTTAATACTTCAATCAAACTGGACGGCTGTGTCCTACCCTCATGGGGAAACGCAAGCAAGTTAGAAAAGGAAAGACATCATGGATGCACTTCTTAATGCACTCTGGAAACTGAAGCAGAATGATCCTTCCTTATAGCAGGACTCTTTTGGAAAATACTTCTGGAGAAGCACTCAAATAGCTGACTATCCTGCTCGTTTTCTGCTCTGCCTGCACTCTTGCAGGTCAGGGAACAGCTGCAGGCAATGCGATCATCTACATGGTCTGGATGGCTGGGCAGAGGCCAGTGGGATTAGATTTCACAAGCCCAAGTGCAGGGTCCTACATTTTGGCTACAACAAACCCAAGCAGTGTTACAGGCTGGGGAAAGAGTGGCTGGAGAGCAGCCAGGAAGAAAGGGACCTGAGGGTACTGGTAGAGAGCAGCTGAACATGAGCCAGCAGTGTGCCCAGGTGGGCAGCAGAGCCAATGGCATCCTGTCCTGGATGAGAAACAATGTGGCCAGTAGGACAAGGGAGGTTATTCTGCCCCTGTACTCAGCACTGGTCAGGCCACACCTTGAGTGCTGTGTCCAGTTCTGGGCTAGTCAATTCGAGAGAGATGTTGAGATACTGGAACATGTCCAGAGAAGGGCAACGAAGCTGGTGAGGAGTCTGGAACACAGCCCTGTGAGGAGAGCCTGAAGGAGCTGGGGGTGTTTAGCTGGAGAAGAGGAGGCTCAGGGGTGACCTCATTGCTATCTATAGCTACCTGAAGGGAGGCTGTAGCCAGGTGGGGGTTAGTCTCTTCTGCCAGGCAACCAGCAACAGAAAAAGGGGGCACAGTCTCAAGTTGTGCTGGGGGAGGTCTAGGCTGGATGTTAGGAGGAAGTTCTTCCCAGAGAGAGTGATTGGCATTGGAATGGGCTGCCCAGGGAGGTGGTGGACTCTCTGTCCCTGGGGTTGTTCAAGCAAACCCTGGCTGAGGCATCTAGTGCCATGGTCTAGTTGATTGGCTAGGGCTGGGAGCTAGATTGGACTGGGTGATCTTGGAAGTCTCTTGCAACCTGCTTGATTCTATGATTCTATAAATGACCCAGGAGAAAGGTCAAGTTAACAGTCGTAGACATGATTGAACATAGCATAAGGTGATTTGAGATAGATTTAGATTAAATGTTAACAGAAACCTGCTCAGACTAAGCTTATTTGTTCTTTTGTTTTTTTCTGGGCCATGTAGGCTACACTCAGTTGTTATAGACCTTGGTCATTTCACAGAACAGAATCACAGAATCACAGAACACTAGAAATTGGAAGGGACCTCCAGAGATCATACAGTCCAAGCCCCCTTCCTAAAGCAAGATCACCTAAGGCAGTCCACATAGGACTGCAATTACGAGGGTTTTGAAAATCTCTAGAGAAGGAGACTCTACAACCTCTCTGGGCAGATGGTTCTGGTGCTCCTCACCCTCACTGTAATGAAGTTCCTCCTCATGTTGAGGTGAAAGCTTCCATGTTCCAGTTCGTGTCCATCATTCCTTGTCTTATTACTGTGCACCACCAAAAAGAGATTGACACCCTCTCCTCCAGTATTTATAGACATTGATGAGATCTCCTCTCACTTTTCTCCAGACTAAACAGCCCCAGGGCTCTCAGTCTCTCTCTAATGCTTCTCGTGGCTCTCCATTGGACTGTCTCCAGCAAGTCTCTGTCTCTCTTGAACTGGGGAGCCCAAAGTTGACAAGGGTATAGTCTCACTAGGGCAGAGTAGAAGACAAGAAGATCCTCTCTACACCTGATGGACCTGAGATAAATAGTCCCAAGGTAACTCAAACCCTCCACCCTGCAGCATAATCCTGGGAGGATCATCAATGTACCCTTCACGTAACAGAGAGGCTCTCAGAGCTAATTCCTTGTGCCTCCTCCTGGTTGATTCACATTTTAGAAATGCAGTTTCTCAAACAGAGCAGTGGTGGTTTATTAGAACATTGGATTCAACTGCTGCACCACCAAAACAATACTCCCCGAGCTCTTCTCCCCATTTAGTAAGGCCCTCAGTGTTTATCACACAAATTAGCACAACCACAAACTGGATTATTTTTTTTCTCCTTTGTCTTTTCCCCAGATCAGATGCAATTTTCACATGGGGCAAATGCAGAGGATACCTCCTTTGTGTGTATTTTAGCAACCAAATAGTTTAGTCTTTTGTTCACAAACAAGCTGCTGCTTCTCTTCTCCTCATCTTTGTTTTTGGAGGTTATCCCACATTTCAACTCATGCTAACCAGAGCTATATTACATCTGGCACTGTCCCTGTGATTGCTCAGGCAGCTGGAACAAGTTAGATTGCATTGTTTCCTATGACTTCCCCTTGCATATCAGTTGCCATTGCTCCACCTCTTCTGGAGCACTTTTCCATCTGTTCTCTCCTTCTGTTCTCAACAAACTGCCAGAAGTTTTCACCATTTCTTCATTTCCACTGCAAAGCACATAGAAGCCCAAATATACAAAAGCAGATGCTAAGGAAATTATAGTACAGCTTTTGGACCAAAGCAATACAGATTACTGTGCTGCTTCACTTGGGATGGTCCCTGTTGGATACAGGCTCTTCTCTTTTCTAAGGGAAGACAGTGGGAGATGCTTTTCACTTATTCTTTTTGTTTCTTTTAGTTTACACATCTGAACACTTCTAAACAGTGACCTAAATCCCAGGTCCAGTGTTCCTATAAAGCAGTGGCAATATCAACAGGAAGATTTTCAGCAGGTGATAACTTTGTGAGGGAAAGCTCACCAAGATCCCTTCCCTTATATGAAATATTAATTGTCTCAAGAGTGCTGATGTGAAGTTACATCCCTGTAAATCCAGCCTGCGTACACCATTTTTCCTGTCTGCTCTGAGAGCTGTGAATGAATGAGACAACTGCTTCAGTTTCTGTGATGAGATACAGCCATGACTTCATATTTCTTTTGTGCTGTCATATGCAGCTTGCTCCTTCCATGCAAGGCTGCCCTGGGGAGTTGTGGACTCTTACTCTCTGGAGATATTCAAACCTGCCTGGACATGTTGCTGTGTGATCTGATGTAGGTGATCCTGCTCTGGTAAAGGGGTTGGACTGGATGATCTTTTGAGGCCTCTTCCAGCCCCTGACATTGTGTGATTCTATAATTCTATGCACACCTATATGCAGCTTGCTCCTTCCTTGCCAGGTGTGCCAGCTGGCCAGAGGCTGGGCCCCAGTCCAGGAGCACTTTACATCAGGTACTGCCATAGTTGAAGTTATTCTTGTGCTGTGGTGCTTGTCTAAAAGCTGTTTTATCAGCCCAGTTCACACCTCTGGAGTACATCTGGAGCTACCACAGAGGATGGTGCTTTTAGCTGTCAACCCTGTGAGCTGTGGGCTGGAGGTCGTATTCCCTGCCTGTGATTGTTTAAGGTTAAGAGAAGAAAGAAGGCATTGCATTTGGTGTAGCATAGGTAATGTGGAAGATGTATATGCACTTTCCATAAAGCACAGATGCACCCTAACCATTCATTCCTGGTCCAGATTTGGATTACTAGTGTTTATTTGTTAGGTGCCAACAACGTGCTCAGAGCTGTAGAAGGCTCGAAAGGAAGACAATCACAGCCCTCAAGAAGTCTCCCCAAAGACTCAGAGGACAGTTTAGATCAGGTGTTCCAGTTCAGGCTCATCCCCATTATGAAGTGGTGCTGAAAAAATCCAGATGCTTAATAAATGATTTTTGCTTTTCTTTTCCTTGTAAAAAATGTAACATTTCTTGTAAATGACTAATTTTTCTAATGAATATTTTGGAAGTGACGTCCATGTGGAGTAACTGTAAATGGCAATAAATTGTACAGAGGTTGCCTGATGTTTCTAGGGGCTAAAAAGAATGGAAAGTGTTGGCCAAGATGATGAAAAACTTTTCAGACGAGCCAGGGAGTGAGTGCCGACATGGTGTAATCTCAGGCGTCCATTAAAGGGTTCAAGCTACATTATCTGTGCAAGTGCTGGGCAAAGGAATGAAGCACCAGAGCCTGTTATAGCAAATAAATATTAAGGCTGTGAGAACAGCAGAACTCATGTTTTGATACACATTGGGAATGGAGAAAGAGGCTAGCCTCCTGTTGAGTATGCTTGGGCTTTAGCACTCAGTTCTTTGCCCAAAGCGCATCAGTTCTGTGTACTGCATTGCTCATGGAGGAGATGAAGTCTGCAGCCATGGGAAAGTAGCACACATGGATGTGTTCAGATTTTACCTTCTCCTAAACTTGCACTTTTGCTCCTAAGGGATTCTGGGCCTCAAACACCTTGCTGGTCCCAGCCTTGGTTCTCATGGGGGAGTTTAGCTACCCAGATACTTGCTGGAAGACCTACTCAGCTGGAGAGCAGGGAAAGAGAAAAGGACCTGGGTGTCCTAGTGAATGGAAGGTTGACCATGAGCCACCAATGTGTGCTGGTGGCCAAGAAAGCCAATGCTGCTCTGGGCTGTATTAGAAGTGCTGTGGTTAGTACATCAAGAGATGTTCTCATGCTCTGGTGAGGCAGCATCTGGAGTGCTGTGTCCAGTTCTAGGCCCTTCAGTTCAAGAAGGACCTCAGAGAACTCCTTGAAAGAGTCCAGCACAGAGCCACAAAAATGATGGAGGGAGTGGAACATCTTCCTTATGTGGAGAGACTGAGGGAGCTGGGGCTCTGCTGCTTGGAGAGGAGGGGCCTAAGGTGTGGCCTCATTCATGTTTATAAATATGCAAAGGGTGAGTGCCAAGAGGCTGGAGCCAGGCTCTGCTTGGTGATACCCAATGACAGGACAAGGGGCAATGGGTGGAAGCTGAAGCGTAGGAAGTTCCATGGACGTGAGGAGAACTTTTTTCCCTGTGAGAGTGACAAAACAGTGGAAAAGACTGCCCAGGGGATTGTGGAGTCTCTGTCTCTGGAGATATTCAAGACAGACCCCTCTGGATGTGTTCCTGTGTGGTCTGGTCTAGGTGATCTTGCTCTGGCAGGGGGGTTGGACTGGATGATCTTTCGATGTCCCTTCCAGCCCCTAACCTTCTGTGATTCTGTAGTTCTGTGAAAACATTCACAGTAGTTGCCAGGAGGTGCACATTTATGAGATGTGTAAGCTGCTTTAAACAGAAGAGAAGCCCCAGGTAGTCTAGCTTCAAACAATCTATTCCCCATTATGACTGCTGTAACAAATAAATACAGCTGACACATGCAGCACGATCTGAAGCCCAAGGAAAATTGCTACTACTATGACTTCTGGATCAGCATCATCAGCTAGAGAGCTATCTGCATTTTAAATAGGAGTTATCATCAACCCCTCCCCCAATCCATCACTGTTTTGTACATGTCAGGGCAGAAAGCAAACACTTGTTCCTGCTGTTTATTCTAAGCTTGCGTGAACATTCTGTTCAGCTTCTTTTTGCCCCTGTATTCCCTTCTCTCCTCGTCCCCTCAAACCAGTCACTTCTGACACTGCATTAACGTAACTAATCTCTGGGTGGAAAAACTACATTCCACTGCGGATGTCTCTAGCCTGAAGCAGAGTGAGCAACACACCTGTGTGCTGGACCCACTGCGTTGTTTAGCACTGATAATAAATGAGTGGACGTGATTCGTTCAAGGAATGTGTACAACTGCAGGCAAATACTGTAAACTATTCAAAAGCCTTTCCACCAGCACAGATCCTCCTGTCTTTACTCAGAGAAAATTCCCACCACTTCGCTGTCTAAACAGAACCTTATTTGCAGCTCAGGTTTATCACAGGCAGTCGGAAGAGAGAGGAGATGGGGAGAGGTGTTGCTAGCGCTGGTGCTCGGAGAAGCTGGTCTAAGGTGGAGATAAGGAGTGGAATGACCCCTGCTGCTGTGACTGGGTATTACTGCCCTTCGCTTTAGCACCACATTGCCTTTCCACCGCCACCGCAGACAGGCACAAGGGCTACAGGCACAGGCAAAGCGCTTTCACGTCTCTGTCTTCCAGGCTGTGCTTTGGAACGGCATTTTTAGCAGCTAAATGTGAAGGTGCCTGAATTTCTGCTGACTGGAAGCGCACATCACGGCGGGTTTTGAGGAGCAAACTGTGCCACTGCTTCCTTTGACGCCTGTGTCTGTGTGCGTGGTTAGAGTATGTGGGTCTGAACCTGCACAGGCAACTTACTGATTGCTGTCTACTCTGCTGTAAATTGTGGTGCCAGCTGTGGCCTGTGATAGTTTTCAGCTACAGACACCTTTATGTGGCACTCAAGGTCCCCACTGCGTTCAGGCTTTTCGCCTCCTTTCTCTACAACTACCTGAGGTTGTAGCCAGGTGGAGTTGGTCTCTTCTCCCAGGCAGCCAGTGAACAAGAGGACACAGCCTCAAGCTGCACCAGGGCAGGATGTTAGGAAGAAGTTCTTCACAGAAAGAGTGATTGGCATTGGAATGGACTGCCCAGGGAGGTGGTGGAGTCACCGTCCCTGGGGGTGTTTAAAAAGAGACTGGATGTGGTACTTGGTGCCATGGTTTAGTTGATTAGAAGGTGGTGGGCGATAGGTTGGACTTAAGGATCTCAAATGTCTTTTCCAGCCTGATTAATTCTGTGATTCTGTGAACTGAGTCTTTTTTTTTGCTGTCTCTTTTTATTTGTTTTTCTCCTGTCACAATGTGGTTCCCACTGACTGAAAATTCCAGCCCACTTGTAGCTAGATCTGTGGTGTCTCTTCATGCAGCCCTGTGCTAGAGGCCAAGGCAGAAAGGTGGTTTAAATGTGTTTAAAGGTTGTTTGGGTGCTTGGGGATATGGTTTAGGGATGACTTTTGCAGAGTAAGGTTATCAGATGGACTTGGTGATCCTGAGGGTCTTTTCCAACCTGTTTCTGTGACTCTGTGAAAGCCATGTGCTACCACAAATCTGTGTGAAGCTGATATCTCAGGGGTACTGTTGCTCAGTCAAAAGCAGATCAAATAAGCCAAAGGACTGGAAAGTTACTGTGTAATGAGGTAACTGACCTGCATGAAGACAGACAGATGTCTGTCTTATAGAATCAAAGAATGGTTTAGGTTGGAAGGGACCTCAAAGCTCATCCAACTCCAACCCCTCGCCATAATCACCATCCCTGGAGGTGTTCAGAAGGAGGCTGGACATAGTACTTGATACCATGGTTTAGTTAATTAGAAGGTATGAGGTGATAGGTTGGACTCAGTGATCTCAGAGGTCTTTTCCAACCTGGTTAATTCTGTGATTGTGTGATTCTTTATATCATCACATTAACATCTTCATCAGCTGATGAATGCTTGGAGCACGACCTCCCACCACCGGGAGCTAGGCCAGCTGGGCTGCCCGTGGTCAGGTCTCCACACCCCCTCCTAACCAAAATGTGAATGTGACTCAGTCCTGCGGCCCCAGACACCTTCTCTCTTGCTTTCCCCGCAGCATCCCCAGAACAGGACAGTGCAGGAGCCCAATGTCAGGAGATGGCGATGTCTCCCCGCAGACGGCTGCCCGGCAGCTCCCAGCTCTGCGGCAACTCAGCCAGCAGCCAGAGCAAACACAGCCGTGGCAGAACAAACCACAGCCACAGTCAGCTTTCATCTTCTTCTCCCTTCAAACGTGCTCAGCTGTGCGTTTACACAACCCGTGCATGGTAAGTTGGCACTGGAGAAGAAACTTGGTGTTGGAAGGCTGGGGAGCAGTAGTAGGAGCAGCCTGTGGCACCTGCTGAGCTGCAGTGGTACTTTGCTATGCAACAGGAGCATTGCTCCCTCTTCTCCAGCCTTCAGCTCACCCTGCGGTCACCATCCACTGGTCACAAGGACTTCCAGCTCTCTGATTCTCACATTTACCAGCCAGATGCACCAGGACCTACACAGAGCCAAAATAAGGCTCAAATGACTCCTGAGCTCTCTTCTGGTGACACTGGTCTCCCTGAGGTACCAATTGCCAGACCAACGGAGAGAGCTTTGGAAATTCCCTTTAGCTCCTGAGGTGAGCACAGCAGTTGCATCCTCACAGGGCACAAAGAAATGAGAAGCTGGTGCAAGGCAGGTGGGCACACTTGCAGCAGGTGAAATGTATCATAGTATCATAG